>JAHHUM010002751.1:14639-157799 GCA_036173005.1 Crenichthys baileyi | reverse complement strand
TTTCGGCTCTTAATCCCTTTGAAACAAACTTTAAGCAGGATTTTCTATGGTATTCTTTCAACAGCAGCTTTCTTCTTGTACGAGAGATAGTTGGTCTCTCCACATATTTTCCTGCCTGAGGTATAAATCTCTGCTGCTCCTCCAGAGCTACCATGGGCCTCTTGGCTGTCTCTCTAGTTAATGTTCTTATCCAGTTTAAATGGCCATGTTTTAGTAGCTCTGCAGTTGGTCCATCTTCTGGATGGATTGAACAGAGCCTTGTGAGGTGTTCAGAGTTTGTGATAGTGTTTTAAAATCTAAACCTGCTTTAAACATCTCTGCAACCTTCTCCCTGACCTGTCTGCTGTGTTCCTCAGTCTTTATGATGCTGTTTGTTCTCTAATGATCTAGCGGACCTGAGGTCTTCACAGGACAGCCAGATTTATACTGAGATTAAATTACACACCGACTCCGCTTACTTTAAAGGACTATAGGTAAACTGGATTTTATTAAGTGGTATTAGAGTAAAAAGGGGTAAATATTATGAATGTCACATGTTTCATGTCATTTTCCTTCCACGTCACAATTGTGCAGTGCACCACTTTGTGTTGCTCTATCACATAAACTCCCAATAAAATACAGTGAAGCTTGAGGTTGTGATGTGACAGCATGAGGAAATGTCTGAGGGGCGTGAATACTTTGCAGGGCATTGTACATTTTGCTTTGCTATAAATGATGCCTACATTTAAAATCCTTATTTGTATAATTCAGTGGTTTGTTGCAAAGGGTTATTCCTGATCTACATGCCCCAAGGAAACATCCCGCTCTGTGAAAACACCTGTCCCAACCAGCCATTGTTAAATATGTGTATTAGTGGTTCTGGTTTTGTTCTTGCTTGTGTTTGTGTGTCATGCTGTGCTTCTCTGTTATCATGGTAAAATGTTTCCCAGGAGGTTCCAGTCCTGTCACCATTATAGTGGAATATGAGCCACGCCTAGATTAAGGTACGAGTGGAAGGCTTTAAGAACAGTTGTTCACACGAGGCATTAATATACATTTTCAGACAATAAAATGTCTCAGATTCACTTCGGACACGTTTCTGTGAAGTAAAAGCTATTAAACTGTTGGTGATCTTCACTGTAAAGGCAACAGATGCATTCTGGGAGAAGTAAAGTACATTTAAATATGTGGCTTCACACAGTTCAGCGTCAGTGTAACGACTAGCAGTGTCTTAATTTGAACTGTACCTTTGTTGTTTTTCGTAAGCAGTAGATGTTCAGGTAGTGGCTCTGCTGCTTGAGGGGAGTTACGTCAGGCTAGTGAATGGCCCTTAGGGACATATTGCTTTCATTCTGTCACACTTATGCTGTTAAATGTTTCCTAGACACCTTCTGAAGGTGTTCTGAGCAAAGCTTATTTTATGGGGACATAAAATAAGCAGAAAATATATATTATGTTGTTATTTTGGTAATTACTTTAGCAGTAAGCTGTGTGCTGGTTCTGTTATTGATTTTCCTTGCTGATGACGACTTAAAACAGAACGACAGAGAAAAGGCAGAAATGGCTTTTGGAAAAGAATTGGCTGTCAAACATCTAAACAACTGGAAATATTATCTAATCCACAGCATGCTGGTACCATTTTATTTCCCTGCTATGGAACAATACCAGCAGGGTTGTAAGTTGTCAGAGCAGACATTTTATTTTGATAATTACGTTGGACGTTTATCAGGAATGAGTCACTGTTGTAGCTTCTGCCAGGAAATGTCTCTGTGACTGATCTTTAACTGTTTCTCTTGTAAAAGTGTGTGATAATGACTTGAAAGCAGCTTGTTGGGAAACGTTTTACTGAATCAATGAGATCGACATGAAGCTCAGTGAAAAAGTTCCCCTCTGATTATTTTGTCAAACTTTAATGTTTCAGGTCATCCAGCAATCAGACAAGCATGACCCGAGTAAACACCTAATGCAGTTTTCAGCGAATGATTTCATTAATTAAGGGGAGAAGCAACCTGGACCCAAGTGAAAAAGTAATTGCTCCCTAAAAATAACCAGGGATAACCCCTTGACAGTGCCTTTGCCATAACTGCCAACAAGTCTTTCACATGGCTGTGGAGAATTTCTGGCCCAGTTTTTGCAGGATTGTGTTAATTCAGCTAGGTTGAAGGGGTTTCCAGCATGAGCATGAGCATGTCCTGCCACAGGCTTGGTGGGAAGCACAGTCATCTTGCAATCCTAAAGTCGTGGGTTTGATTCCACCTTCCTCCTGCCACATGTCTATGAGCCGATCTGTGCATCGGTGTATGCATGAGTGCAACCGGGTGAATTTGGCTTTAGTGAAAAGCGATTTTAGTGGTCGCTATGACTAGAAAAACGCGATATAAATTTAATCCCTTTATCTTTTATTGGTGCCATTCAGAGGTGGACTTGCTTTAAATCATTATCCAGATGCAAAAGCCCAGTGTGCTTGGGTCTAAGGTCAGAACTAATTAAAATACATTTTCCTTTAGCACTTTCCACTAGAGAGTTCTACCGGTTCTGGGGATCATTAATATGTTTTTTCATTTTTGTTCTTTTGGGTCGGCTGTGGTTGTCACTTTTTCATGGAGGCCATTTTGTCTCTTTTTTCATAGTTGAATAATGAAATCTGGCCTTAACTCAGGCAAAGGAGGTCTGCAGTGATGTAGATGTGGTTCTGGGTCCTTCTGTGACCTTCTGGATGAGTCAACGTATTTCTGATAGGCCAGCGACTCCTGGGAAGGTTCTCCACTGTTCCACTGTTTTATTTGTGACTAATGACTCACTGTGGTTCTTCTGATCTGTTCTTGAATTACTTTAGAATAATGAATGATCTTTTGCGTTTTGGAGACCTTTAGCCTACTTCATGTTGTCGGACAGGTTCTGTTTAATTTACTTCTTGCTTTTAAAGGTCAGGCAGTAATCAGACATGGGTTTGTCTTGTTAGATTGACCTCAGATTTCCATAATATGTGGTTAATCACATCACCTTTATATCATTAATATGCTCCATCGACCTCCTACTGTTAGATATCTTAAAAGGTCGGGTATGAAAAACATTAAAATGAGTGGAATAGCTAGTGGATGAAATGACCAGAACCAGAACTTTATGAGTGTTTTTTTGTCTTTTGTTTGTTTTTTTGTGCAGGTTTACCTGTTAAATCCCATAGAGAACCTAAGAGGCTACATCAACAACCGTCCACCTCTGGTCATTTTTATGATCAGCGTCAGTGCAGTGGCCATCGCCTTCCTGACCATTGGGTATTTCTTTAAGATTAAGGAGATAAAGTCTCCAGAACTGACAGAGGTAAGCAGATTCACACAGTTCTTTAAAAAAGACAAATTAATTAGTTTATTTGTTTATCTTTTTTATTCCTCTGTACGTCAGCACCGTCTCTGTATTGCATTATCCCTCTTAAATGTCTCTTACGGTAAGACTAAATTACTCATTTTGGGATAATTGGATAACTAGGGTGTACAGTGAAAACTTTGATCCATTGACTCTAATGTAAATGTGTATGTAAAGTTTTTATTTCAGACTGAAAAAAGTGAAAGCAAACACCGATGCTGTTCTGTGCTTGAAGCTCACATTCAGCAGATGGATGCATTAAATATTTGCATTTGAGTTATAAGCAGGATGCAAATAAAAAGATTCCTGGGAAGCAAACTTGTATTAGTTTAAAAAATAACCCTAAAGATCACTCAGATCTTTTGCACTGTCTATTTAAAATGCCACCTCATCTTTCTCAGGACTGGAACACGTTTCTCTTGCGCTTCAACGACCTGGACTTCTGCGTGTCGGAGAATGAGACGATAAAACATGGCCTGAACGAGTCCACCACTGCAGAGAGCATGGTGGTGACCAGCGGTCAGGCTCGTTCCAGCACCCAGCCTCCTTTGCTGCTGGAGGACTCGGGTCCCATTAACATCTCTGTCTCCATCACCCTCACGTTGGACCCCCAACGCCCGTTCGGAGGGTACTCACGCAATATCACCCACCTGTATGCCACAGTGCTGGGACAGCAAGTCGGTCTGTCAGGTAGGCTGTTTTTCTGTGGCACGATATTAACCAGTGTCCTCAGGAATGCATGTGTGTGATCTGGAGTGTTTGTGGGATATTTAAGCTATAGGGATGTAATTCATTCCTTTTGACTGTGGCAGTCTGACCTTTTTGTGGGTTTTCATTTACATGTTTGTCAGGTGACACAGTGAGCCAACAGTGGCAGCATTGTGTAGCGGTAACCTGTTCTGGTCCAGTTCCACTATAGATTTCTCCTTTTAAGGCCCTGAGAGCTTCTGATGCATCATATGCACATCTTTACGATCCTTTAACTCAGATGTACAAAAAACTGTATAAAACTTCATATTTGATTGGTAGTAGGTTAAGCGGGGATGGATTTATGGAATTTGACATATTCTGTATAATTCAAATAATTCTTGCTGGGAAAAAGGTACAATAACCTGTTGAATAACAATGCACACCCTTTAAATAATACTTTTTCGAGGCAGCTTTTATTTTAATTTCAGAATTCAGTCATCTTTGGTCAACATGCCACATCTTAACTCTGTAGTATGTGTCTCTGCCCTGCAAATGTTCTCCAAATCTATGAGGACATCTCCTGTCCAAAGCTCTCTTAAGCTGAGCTCACATATCTTCTGTCACATTTCATTCTGGACTCTGACTGGGCCATTCCTAAACTTCAAATATCTTCTCGTAAAGTAATTCTTTAGCTAGTCTGGATACTAGAAAAGGTGGTGGGCCCACAGGGGGAACCATGAGGGACCGGTGCAAAGAGGATTGGGTGGCGGACGAAGGTGGAGACCTCAGCGGCCCGATCCCCGGATGCTTAGGCTGGCTCTAGGGACGTGGAATGTCACCTCGCTGGGGGGGAAGGAGCCTGAGCTTGTGCGGGAGGTCGAGAGATATCGACTAGAAATAGTCGGGCTCGCCTCCACGCACAGCGTGGGCTCTGGAACCCATCTCCTTGAGAGGGGCTGGACTCTCTTCTTCTCTGGAGTGGCCCACAGGGAGAGGCGGCGGGCTGGGGTGGGTTTGCTTGTTGCCCCCCAGCTCAGCCGTCTCGTGTTGGGGTTTATCCCGGTGGATGAGAGGGTCGCATCCCTGCGCCTTTGGGTTGGGGATAGGTCTCTGACTGTCGTTTCGGCCTACGGGCCGAGCGGTAGTGCGGAGTACCCGGCCTTCTTGGTGTCCCTGTCAGGGGTGCTGGATAGTGCCCCTCAGGGGGCTCCATTATTCTGCTGGGGGACTTCAACGCCCACGTGGGAAACGACAGTGACATCTGGAGAGGCGTGATCGGGAGGAATGGCCTCCCCGATCTGAATCAGAGGGGTGTTTTGTTATTGGACTTCTGTGCTAGTCACGGATTGTCCATAATGAACACCATGTTCAAGCATAAGGGTGTCCATCAGTGCACTTGGCACCAGGACACCCTAGGCAGGATATCAGTGATCGACTTTGTTGTCGTATCATCAGACCTTCGGCCGCATGTTTTGGACACTCGGTGAAGAGAGGGGCTGAGCCGTCCACTGATCACCACCTGGTGGTGAGTTGGAGCCGCTGGAGGAGGAGAAAGCCGGACAGACTTGGCAGGCCCAAGCGCATAGTGAGGGTCTGCTGGGAACGCCTGGCGGAGCCCTCGGCCAGGGATGTATTCAACTCCCACCTCCGGGAGAGCTTTGACCAGATTCCGGGGGATGTTGGAGACATAGAGTCCGAGTGGACCATGTTCTCCGCATCTATTGTCGATGCTGCTGCCCGTAGCTGCGGCCGCAAGGTCTGCGGTGCCTGTCGCAGCGGCAATCCCAGAACCCGGTGGTGGACACCAGCAGTAAGGGATGCTGTCAAGCTGAAGAAGGAGTCCTATCGGGTGTGGTTGGCTTGTGGGACTCCTGAGGCGGCTGACGGGTACCGTGAGGCCAAGCGTGCTGCGGCCCGGGCTGTGGCAGAGGCAAAAACTTGGGCCTGGGAGGAGTTCGGTGAGGCCATGGAGAAGGACTACCGGTCGGCCTCGAAGCGATTCTGGCAAACCGTCCGGCGCCTCAGGAGGGAGAAGCAGTGCTTCGCCAACACTGTTTATAGTGGGGGTGGGAGGCTGCTGACCTCGACTGGGGACATTATCGGGCGGTGGAAGGAGTACTTCCAGGATCTCATCAATCCTGCCATCACGCATTCCCTGGTGGAAACAGAGGCTGGGGACTCGGGGTTGGACTCTTTCATCACCCAGGCTGAAGTCACTGAGGTGGTTAAAAAGCTCCGCGGTGGCAAGTCTTCGGGGGTGGATGAGATCCGCCCTAAGTACCTCAAATCTCTGGATGTTGTGGGGCTGTCATGGTTGACACGCCTCTTGCATGGCGGTCGGGGACAGTGGCTCTGGACTGGCAGACCGGGGTGGTGGTCCCCCTTCATAAGAAGGGGGACCGGAGGTCGTGTTCCAGCTACAGGGGGATCACACTCCTCAGCCTCCCTGGTAAGGCCTACGCCAGGGTATTGGAGAGTAGAGTCCAGCCGATAGTCGAACCTCGGCTTCAGGAGGAGCAGTGTGGTTTTCGTCCCGGCCGTGGAACACTGGACCAGCTCTATACCCTCTACAGGGTACTCGAGGGCTCATGGGAGTTTGCCCAACCGGTTCACATGTGTTTTGTGGACCTGGAGAAGGCATTCGACTGTGTCCCTTGTGATGCCTTGTGGAGGGTGCTCCAGGAGTATGGAATCGGGGGCCCTTTATTAGGGGCCATCCGGTCCCTGTACGAGCGGAGCAGGAGTTTGGTCCACATTGCCGGCACTAAGTTGGACCTGTTCCCGGTGCATGTTGGACTCTGACAGGGCTGCCCTTTGTCACCGGTCCTGTTCAGAACTTTTATAGACAGGATTTCTAGACGCAGCCAAGGGCCAAAGGGGGTCTGGTTTGGGGACCAGTGGATTTCGTCTCTTCTTTTTGCTGATGACGGGGTCCTGCTGGCCCCCTCTAGCCAAGACCTACAGCATGCGCTGGGGCGGTTCGCAGCCGAGTGTGAAACGGCTGAGATGAAGATCAGCTCCTCCAAGTCAGAGGCCATGGTACTCGACCGGAAAAGGGTGGCTTGTCCTCTTCAGGTTGGAGGGGAGTTCCTGCCTCAAGTGGAGGAGTTCAAGTATCTCGGGGTCTTGTTCACAAGTGAGGGAAAAATGGAGCGAGAGATCGACAGACGGATCGGTGCGGCTGCCGCAGTAATGGGGGCGCTGTGCCGGTCCGTTGTGGTGAAGAGAGAGCTGAGCCGAAAAGCAAAGCTCTCGATTTACCGGTCGGTCTACGTTCCTACCCTCACCTATGGCCATGAACTTTGGGTCATGACCAAAAGAACGAGATCCCGGATACAAGCGGCTGAAATGAGCTTCCTCCGTAGGGTGGCTGAGCACTCCCTTAGAGATAGGGTGAGGAGCTCGGCCATTCGGGAGGAGCTTGGAGTAGAGCCGCTGCTCCTCCACATCGAGAGGAGCCAGTTGAGGTGGCTCGGGCATCTATACCGGATGCCTCCTGGACGCCTTCCTCGGGAGGTGTTCCAGGCACGTCCCACCGGGAGGAGGCCCAGGGGACGGCCCAGGACACGCAGGAGGGACTATGTCTCTCAGCTGGCCTGGGAACGCCTTGGGCTCCCCCCGGAGGAGCTGGAGGAGGTGTCTGGGGAGAGGGACGTCTGGGTGTCTCTGCTGAGTATGCTGCCCCCGCGACCCGGTTCCGGATAAGCGGAAGACAACGAGTACGAGTACGAGGATACTAAAAAAATGACGGTCCCTCTTCCTCTTGAGCTTTCTAGCATACTCCTGGAGGTTTGCGGTGAAAACTGACTAGGATTTGGACCTGTTCACAGTGGCTTTTGCCTTGAGAAAAATCCCAGTTCCATCTGAAGAAATTTGGACCAGATCATGACACTGCCACTGCCACACTTCACTGTGTGTGTGTGTGTTGTTGTGATGCTTGGTGATGTTTTCTTTGCTGGAAATTCCTGCCGCTCCTTAGGCTCTCTGACCAATTTCTGTCTTGCCTTTTCATCAGGTTTAGAGAAAACTTCCCATTTTTCCCATATTGTTGTCCCATATTTTCTCCAGTTATCGATGGTGGTCTTTACTGCATGTTGTGTGTGTATATGTACCCTCCTCCTCACTGATACCTTCTAGCCTTCTTGCTAACTGTTGCTTTAGCTAAAGGATGAAATGAGCAAATGTCAGGAGAAATCCTAGCAGAACAGCTGAACTTTACTACAGGTTAGTCAGATTCACTACACCTGGTGGCAGCTGTGACCTCGAGGAAA
Source organism: Crenichthys baileyi (assembly GCA_036173005.1). Lineage (NCBI taxonomy): Eukaryota > Metazoa > Chordata > Actinopteri > Cyprinodontiformes > Goodeidae > Crenichthys > Crenichthys baileyi. The sequence goes on along the minus strand of JAHHUM010002751.1, from coordinate 149,496 downwards.
CAAAATCCTGAAATTAAATCAAAAGCTGCTTCAGCAAATTCATAGTTTGAAGATGCCCACATTTTTGCAGCCAGGCTGTTGCATCTTTTATATTATATCTCGCAGATTAGTTTTTCAGCTAAACTTTGCAGCTTGTAGGTCTCCTTAAAGGCGGAAACAGTTTTGAAATGATTTTCTGGGCTTGTCTATATGAAATCACTGACATTTTAACAGAGCTGCATACATTTTCTAGGTCCGCTGTGTAAGAGTCCACTAAGAAAAGCTTTTTATTTAATGTTTAAGTTATGTTCCTCAAGTTTGTTCAGGCTGAGCTTAACTCTTATTTTAAATATCAGATTCCCCAGAACAGATGAGCAAAGCAAATACAGATCTGTACAAATATTTAGTGTCACTGTGGATCGTAAATCAACAGGAAACGATGAAGGTTGTTTCCCTGGGAAAGGTCAACTTACTTTCTCTGTGGAAATCTCTGATATCAAGTTCAAAACTGCTTTAAATGTCACATACGCTGAAAGGCAAACATGTTTGCAGGCAGGCAGATAAAACCAGCTCCGCAAAGCGAAGGAATGTGTTGAAATGTAGCGCCTGCAGGCAGACGCTTGAACATAGAGCTGAAAATCCCAGAGGTGAAGCACATAGATTGTAGCATTTCTGCTCAGTTTGCAGCTCTGAGTCACAGGAACTGTTTCAGCAACTTTTCTTTAGATGTTGTTTTTCTATGGTCTGATGGAGATATGTTGGATTCATCCACCGCTGAGTGTAACGATCACCTGAGTGTCGAGACCACTGAGGAAAAACTCCTTTTAAATTTCAGATTGAAAATATTCAGCTCCGTCACCGGAATGTGAAGAGCAACCTCTTTCCCAGAGCAGTTTTAGTTGGAAAAATATTTGTCTTAATGTTGTTTAGGCTGATCTCCTGCTGGTCTACCTCATCTCTCCAAGGTATCCGCCCTGAGGAATATTCCTGCAGTAATCAGAAAGTTTTATCCGGGTTTTTACAGTACAGAGAGCAAGCTGTGAATCAGATCTTTGTGCTTTTGCTGTTTTTCACTCAGTTTGTGTGAAGATTTTGTTTGTGTTTAGATTGCTGTTAGTTAAAGATTTGCCGAACATTAGATCCCAAGTTCCCAAACATTTGAGCCCAAATCTAGATTCAAATAAACTTTAATTTGGACCTAGATTGATTGTGTTTGACCATGTTTAACAGTGCGTCTCGCAACACATTAAAACTGTTAAGGTTCTCCAGACTTGACTGTATTCGTGTTAACGTGCCAGGCGGTGTGTGAGCAAGAAATCGGACAAAACTGACCATTAAGCCCAAGCAGAGGTTCAGGACATGCTAGTTTGTGGGGTTTTTTGATCATAAAAACAGACACTTTATATTTAAAGTTTTAAAGCTCTGTTTTTTACTTTTGATGCTAACAATATTAACATATCTTAGATCCTGTTTTTAATCTATAATTCTGTCTTTTTTTGTCCACTTTTCTCATTTTATAAGCACACGAAGCTCTGTATGCTATTGTGGTCAAGTTTAGGGACTGGGCAGAGAATAAGTGAAAAATACCTGCAGGAAGATGGAAAAACTATCAATCAAGACTAATTTAAAACATCATAAGTCTGGTTGTTTTTAAAAGAAATGTGCAAAATAATCACAGTACTGTTTAATCCCTAAATCTGAGTTGAACACATTAAATTTGAAATTAAACTTGGTTTAGTTCCACACATTTATCACACCTAGCCGCTTATGCTGTGGTACTTTCGGAAAAGCTAATATGTAATCGATTACTTGTGATAGATTATAAAATAAACACCATCGATCCTTCTGCAAACACGCGTTGATATCTGACATGTTGCCAGAAGCCTTTTAGACGTTTACCACCATGCATTGAATTACTGCATCCTGTGAGTGTTTCAGTTGCATCATCCCCTCCAAATGCCACGTGATGCAATCTGTGGTCATTTAGTTTGGTTCCTCAAACAACAGTTAGACTTTGACAGGTTGTTGCTCTCGCTTTCTGCAGCCGGTAAGACAGGCTGCATCAGTGAAGACGACCTTTATACAGAAAGATGTGACCGCTCTTTGTTCCAGGACCACTTTGACATCGTGCACGTCGTGCACAAGGCAGCATAAAAGTGACACACGGGTCTAAAAGCAGAAGTGGGAATCGACTGTGTAATTGTAGTGTTTAAAGTAATTGCGGGCTGAAAGGCTTCACAAGCCAACAGTTTATCCCATCAGATGCGTATTTAATATAAATCATGTTTTTTCTGCTGACAATGCACGGTGCATTGTCACGGTCCAGCCACAAATCTATTTTCTGTTGATGATCAAGAGAAAGTAGTGCACTATTCTAAGATGTGTAAGAGAAATTATACGTGGTTTTCAATACTTTTTACCCCCAACACACACACACACTTGGGTTTTTCTATCCCTATTGGGACTTTGCATTGACTTCCATTCATTTTTGATTCAGTTATACGGCCTAACCCTGACCCTTACCCTAAACCATTACTAGTACATGTCTAACCTAAACTTAATTCACAACTTGGACCAGGCTTTGGTCCCCACAAGAGGCAGTGGGTCCTCACAACATAGTGTGTTTTCAGAAAATGGGCCCCATCATGTAACAAAAAACACACACCCACATAGTTATTCTAGTCTTTTGGCGTTTCTCTTTGCCAGATCTGCACATCTACACTGACATGTTTGCCTTGTCTTCATTGCAAAATCGATCAAGCTCCTTCAGATGAACTTTGACTGGACCATTTTCACTCATCAATATGCTTTGATCTAAACCATTCTGTTGTATCTTTGCTTGTATGTTTAGGATTGTTATCCTGCTACGAAGTGAACCTCCACCCTATTCTGAAGAATTTTTCAGGTTTTCATCCAGCTTTGCTCTGTATTTTGCTCCACCCATCTTCACGTTAACCCCAAGCAGCGTCCCTGCTCCTCAGAATAAAACCATCCCCACATCACAATGCTTCTACCAGCGTGCTTCCTGTGAGAATAGTGCTTTTAGGGTGATGTGCAGTGTTGGTTCTGAAGGACTGAACAGAACTCTGAGATATTGTTTTAGAACCTAACCCTTCTTTAATTTTCTCCACAACTTTCCTCCTGACCTGTCTGCTGTGTTCCTTGGTCTTCATGATGCTGTTTAATTTACTAGGGTCATTGGAGTAAAGGAGACTGAAAACACTTTTCAGATTTTTGTTGAAAAGCCATAAATCATTTTTGACGCAGGTTATTATTGTGCCCTGTTTGTTGGTCTTTTACATATAGTCCTTATAAAATACGTTGAAGTTAGTTATTGTAATGTGACACGATGAGAAAAAGATAAAGGGGAATGTATTTGTAAGGCATAGTGATTCCTGCATTATAAACTGTACCATTATAATGTTCAAAGGTTTAATTTTTCAGCTCGGCAGGGCATCAAATCACCTCCAAGTAACCGCTGTTGCCTTCGTCTAATTTTCCTTTGAATACTCGGTCATATCCATTAGTCCACCTGATAATCTTCTTAAGTCCTTTTTTCATTTAATAAATCTTGCATAAGCCCACAAACCCAGCCTGTCATCCATATGAAGTAGTTTAACAATGTTGTTACTTAAGCTCTCTGATTTTCTGCTTATGCAACTTAATCTACTACAGCCTTTACAGCAGGTAAAGCATTGCTTGGCCCGACTTTAAAAGTGGATGTAAAATGTATTGTTTAGTAGATCCATATGGTGGCATTTAAAGATTACTCAAAGATTCTGGGTTTAACTCTGTTAAATGTTTTGAAAATCCGTGCTTTTGTTTCTGTGATTTCAGGCCGGGAAGCCCATGAAGAAATAAACATCACGTTCACTCTGCCCGTGTCCTGGAACTCGGACGACTGCGTGCTGCACGGCCACTGCGAGCAGGTGGTGTTCAGCACATGCATGACCATCACAGCAGCCAGCAATATCTTCCCAGTCACAGTGTGAGTTGGACGGCTTCCCAGAGTCGCTTCTCTTCATGTTTTTGAAATATGAGAGCAGTGGATGTGCTCTGTTGGAAATCCTATCCACCTGGGGAAAGTGTGCGGTTTGCTCTTAGCATCTTCTTTCTGCACATGGGTGGAAAAAACATTTGTGTTTCCAGAATCTTTTCCATGTTCCATTTCCTAAGCAAAACCTTAATATTATAAATGGTTTAACTGAGAGGGTAGAGTCTTTTTCTACATCACACCTTCATTTCTAAGAGTATCCTGAAGTATCTTTGATACCATTTTCTGACTGGAAACCTAGAGCCAAGAGCCACACTCTAAAGATTTTACCTGTAGCATTCATGCTTGTGCCTCATGTGAAAGGAGATTTGTTTACAGTTTAGAAATTTCACAGCAGATACTGAACCTCAAACTCTCTAAAGTAATCTGAATCACTATAAATGTTTGTACTTTGGGGATTTTTGAAAATATGAGCCCGGAAAAGTCTGGAATTTTAAAAAGGAAAATGCATATGAACCCAGTGATTAGGGATCCAGGTTATTCCACCAGCGTCACTTAATGCAAAGTTTACCACTTCCCCGGCGTCAGGAAATGGTCAGGGTAACCCCTCTCATTGAGTGAGAGGCAGTGTTCACCCTGGACAGGTCAACAGTCCATCACAGGGCCACACAGGACAAACACCCATACACCTGAGGGCAATTTAGAGATCCAGTCAGCCTAACAGATATGTTTTTGGACTATGAAAGGAAGCCGGAGTACCCAGAGAGAACCCAGGCATGCACAGGGAGAACATGCAAACTTCATGCAGAAAGACCCCAGACTGGGTTTCAAACCCAGGTCCTTCCCACTGCACCACTATGCAGCCTCATTTAAACATGATGCAGTGAAATACATTTTTCAGACTTGGTGAATTTTAGATCTTTTTCTCTGAAACTGTCAGTTTTTGGGTTGATCTTAGCCAAACTGGAGCTGTTGCTGTGTGTTTACAGTCTGTATCAGTGATTCCCAAAGGTGAGGTGGTGACTGTGGTCACTGTGGGTCGCAAATCAACAAGTCCGGGTCCTGAGATCCTCTTAAACTAAATAGTACAAATGATGGTGTTACAGGATATTTCTCCTATAACTGTTTGAGAGATGAAAAGCGCGCGACCATGTGCAGAGGCTACAGTCCTCGGTGCGGCTGTCCCGGGTTCGAGTCCCGGACCCGGCGACCTTTGCCGAATGTCTGCCCCCCTGTCTTTGCCCCTCTTTCCTGTCTACATACTATCGAAAAATGAAAAATACAGGCCTCTAGTGCAGCAAAAAAATATAAAAAATACTGCTTACTATCATTATAAGCCTGTTTAGGTGACCCAGTATCATCAACCAATAGTTGTGGTGATGAGTTACGTTATGGGTTGTATTCTGAAAAGCTTAGGAACCTCTGGCCAACATCAAGGTTTAAGCCTTCATCCCTCCCTGCCTGCTGTTCCAAATAGGATACAATCCCAGGGCTGCAGCGCCCCTCCTACTTTTTCCACATCTCCACCAGCTCCAAGGTGATGTTCCATCAGCTCATGGAGTCGTGGTGTTGGATCCCGTCATAGATTCGACACCTGCAAATTTTTCCATGGAGCTTTAATCAGTCCTTGTGCACAGGCCACAGTAATGCCTTAAGATTTAACTGGTGAAACTTTGAAATATGACGTAGCATAGGTTTATAGAAACATCCTCCAGGACGTCAGTAAGCCTCTGAGAGGTGCTGTAGCTAGCTATCATAAACCATAGCTAAAGACTGCATCTTAACTGAAGAATGAGGTCTTCTCAAAGTTATTTAGCCTTATCTAATATCAGATAGTGTTTTGTTGTTGAAGTTAAATTCTTAAATTAGATTTTAGTGTCACTTTTGTCATTTAACAAAATACCTTTATGAAGCTCTGTTTTTTAGCCTTCTAGTGGCCTCTAAATGAACTGCAGTATGAGAGTATAAAAGGCCCTGAATTTACTCTGATGTTGCTTTTTAAGCTCGCAGTTTTTCCCAATTTCTCTTTGGATTGGCATTTTTGTTTTCCTCAGCTGCGTTCTGAAATAATTAATGGATTTATTGATGCTAAGTTATTTTCTCAACAACATTGAGTCATGAATTGGCCACCTCACAGGTCAACAAGTCACTTTTGTTTGTTTAATTTTGCAGGCAGCCGCCGCACTGCGTGCCAGAGACGTACACCAACGCCACATCTTGGTACAAGGTGTTTACCACCGCCCGTGATTCGGACACCAAGTACAGTCAGGACTACAACCCCTTCTGGTGTTACAAAGGAGCAGTTGGCAAAGTGTATCATGCACTCAACCCCAAGCTCACCGTCATCGTTCCAGATGTGAGTTACAGGCTTTTCTCATAGCAGAATATTTGTGAACTGAACATGTTTCATGATCAAAAAAGGTCATATGGTATTGGTTTACCTTGTTATTAGACATTACCGGTTAAAAAGTCAAATCTGGTGTTTACTTCGCCAGGAGTGACTTTCTGCACCCTTTTTTCACAGCAGAAGTAAAGCTGTTTGCATCTCTGACATTTGCATAGAATAAATTGTCTCTTGAAGAGGCAAACAAGCTGTTGGAGGCCTATCAGAGAAGGAGGGAGGTGTTTGATTCCATCACATTTTTATTTCATGGCATCAGCTGACCTTGCGGCATCAGCAGCAGTGTGAAAAAGTATGCATAAAGCTGCCGAAATCACAGAAAGTCACTTTAAAACGCTCCATCATAACGCTTTCTCTTACTGCCTTGCGCTTGCCGCTCTGTCTGCGGTCTCGGTCGATTTATTGAACTTCCCAGCTGCGTTCCAGTTGTTCCTGCTGTGTCCTGGTCAGCAGTTCAAGCTTTTCCATTGTGTTCACTATTCACTTCATGTTGCTAGTGTGAGGGGAAACTGGTTTACCTTCAGCAGATGTTTTGGTTTAATGGTGTGCTTCTATTCCAGGGTCTCCGTAGACGGATATAATTTAGAAATAGAATATAGCTTCTTGTTACTGGGAGTATAAGACTATTTGTAGATTAAAAAAATGAAACCGATATTATATTCTTCAAATGTTTAAACATTTTTCTCACTTACAGAAATGTTTGATTTCCTTTTCCTTCATTTTGTTTTGTTCAGTATAAGTTTAAATGTCAATTTCCAAACAAGAGGCTTTTTTATAATGTTGTTCTGGAACATGCACTGCTCCATAAAACTAAAGCAGCACGTTTTAACCAGAGAATAATATGAAGTCCGTTAAACTTCTGGAATGATCAGATCATCATTCCAGAAGTTGTTAATCAGTGTCATCTGTTTTGGTGTTGATGAAATTAAGGTGCATTAAGGGGGCAACAATGAGATGACCCCAAAAAACAGGAATGATTTTGCAGATGGAGACATTTTTCCCTCCTGGGTCTGTTTCACTACTGGCAGCACGAGGCGATACTTGGTTCCTACAGAGGTTGCACAGGCAGTCCAACTCCACCAGGATGGCACATCAATATGTCCCATTGCCTGAAGGTTTGCTGTCTCCCAGCACCGTCTCACGGTGATGGAGGAGATTCCAGGACACGGTCCGTTCCTCTAAGAGAGCTGCAGCCTGAGAGCCTGATGTCTGGATAGATGGATAAAACTCAGACGTTTGGATGGGAATAAAGTAGAAAATATTTAATCTTTATTATTTTTTTCCAAACTCATCCAGACCTAGAAACTACTTAAAGTAAATACCATTATTTGCCCAGCTGCATATTGGTGCGTTAACATGCGTGAATCTGTGGTGACCATCATTGTAATACCAAGTTTAGGTTAACCAAGTGTTATGATTATTACCTAAAGGGTGCAGTAGTTAATCATGAATACATGTTTATAGCTATGATCACGTTGGGATGGTAAATGTTGTTGTTTTCTGGGAAAGGTGTTTGATCAATGAGGGAATATTTCAAAGCAGTCATGACAAGCCGCTCCGATAATTAAACGGTTAAATGTGGTTCCTCTCTGATATTTAACCCTGTGTTGTAAAACTCTTTCATTTCCAGGATGACCGCTCCCTCATCAACCTTCACCTGATGCACACTAGCTACTTCCTGTTTGTCATGGTCATCACTATGTTCTGCTATGCAGTCATAAAGGGGCGGCCTGGCAAAGTGCGACAAACCAACCCCGACTTCTGTCCTGAGAAGGTACAACAGACACCAGCAGTGCTTTATGACCTCAACAGGTAGTTTCAGCCAAGCGTCAGTTGACCACTGATTGGTCCTAAGACACTCTCCAATCACACTGCTGACTTTCTTCTGATTTCCTCAAACCTACATGTGATGCTTCTGTTACAGATTTACAGCTGTGTTTCTAAAAGAGTTTCAGAGTGGAGATGTTGCCTGAAAAGCTGCTTGTCTATACTACAGACCTGAGTTATAAAGACCGGTTCTGTTTTCATGTTTTCTCCTTCTTTTCTATTATAACCTTTGCTGCCAAGTTGCTGTTGTCAAACTGTGGTTGGATCAATTCATGTATGGCTCGTTTTACTTGCTCTAGCTGTTGCTGCTCATGTTGGCATCCAGGCAGCCTTCAGGTGTTGTGCTTTGACTTCACCTTGAAGATTTCTTTGATGTTTAATCTTTTAACCAAGGAAGACCTCCACAGCTTCAATGTTGGTGTTTAAACTGTAAAGCCTGTCAACGGTCAGGTTTGTTTCTATCTTGAAAGCAATAATGGTGGTCATGCATGCTTTTTGGCTGTTTTGATGTTTCAGTCTTCACCTATACAACACTTTGCAGTGGTGATAATTGTGCAGATCCCCTTTATGTTTCAATGTAAAGTTATATTAGAAATGTCCCGTTGACTTTGAGAGGGATGCGGTGTACACCTTTGAATTTAGAGTTCGGCCATTGATTGTTTTATAGTGCATTTAATTTCCTCTGAGAGTCTGCATGCTGATGTGATCCCACCTTTAATAGTCCACAATAAACAATCTGACTGATTTGTATCCCATAAAATGCCCCATATGAAGGTCGAGTCAGGAGCCTTCTAAAGTGATATAATCTTCTGGCACATCTGCTGTAGTTGTGAACAATGTGGAAGCACCATCGTTGGTTGCTGGTGCCTCCCTTAGTGTTTAAGTGTGTTGAATAATGGCTGTGATGGTGTTTCATACTAGCTTGGCACCAAGCACAGACTGACGCATCAGATCCCATTATCCTCGTTTCTCCTAAAATCTGACTTGATGCAGGTATATTGATAGTTTACAAGAAGCAACATTTTCTCCCTTTAAGGAGGTTTATTTCATTGTGTTTTGTTAATCAACTCATTTATAGCTGTTACTAAATTCTGCTAAAATGAGCGTTTTTGGACTGAAACCGTCCATGGGTCATGGTCCAGACAGATTTCTATGATCTACTGAAGAATAGCATTTAGTGTTAAAGGTTTTTATTTGCTGATGCATCAAATTTATGTGAGGAGTAAATATTGCCATTGTTGATTCCTCTTCTTTATAACGTCTGTAATTCACTCTGACCTGCTGGATGTCGATGTCTGGACCACATCCTGACTGATGGAGACCCATTCCTGTCTTCTTAGTGCTTGGAGTCGGTCACAGCTTGTTGACTATGGGTTCTCTGTGAGGTTTTCGGACCACAGGTCCAACTTGCCAATATTCTAATTTATTTAGAACCACTGCTTTGTGACACTGTGCTCCATCGTACTAGATAATTACACAGATCATCGCCAGATTCGCCCTGGTTGGTTGGAAGAAGTTGTTCTTAAAGGAAGATGCATCTGTGCATCAGTTTTCGTCTGCCTCTTGTACACTCTGCAGAGTTTTAATCTGTACTTGATGTTTTCCTTGGACAAGAAGGGCTCTGGTGCCCTTCTTGTCCAAAGGTCTCAGCCACACTGTGTGTGCACGAGTACTCACATGCACCTTCTGCTAGAGTGGAGCAAGCTCTGCAGTGGTGGCAACATGCTTCTTCTGCACCCTCTTCAGGAGAAGATGGTGAATCTTTTTTTTTGATGCAACAGTAACTTTTTAGGCCATTAAAACTCTTTGCGGTGAACTATTATGTTGTTCTCTAAACAGTAACGTGAAATCACTGAAACTGGAGGAACGCGATATTTCTACCACTGAAAAACTCTTTTGACCACGACTGTAAATCTGTTAATATCTAATTTCTTTGACATAAGGCACTCTGAAGTTTTTACTTTTGTCACAAATCTTTCAGTTTCTTTTTCTGTTGAAAGCTGAACTGAAACTGAAATCCATTTATTTCTTGCCTTTGCAGGTGGCGCTGTCAGAGAGTTAAAAAGACACCAGGGAGCTCTGCCAGAGGTTACCTGTAACATGGACTCAGACACAGAAGAAATGAAAAAAAAATATCCCAGTTGCCTAGTGATCCCTGCAAATTCAATAAGGGACACAAACGCTCTGTGAATGCATTACTCTCGCAATGTTGGGTTTCTCCAACCAAAGATATACAAGTGCCTGTATCTGTGGTGTAAATATTTGTTGGATCCCTGATATTCTGTGCAAAACCCTATTTCTTGTCTATTTTGTTTGGGATTGTTTAGCCCCCCCCCCAGCCCAGCCCAGCCCATGTGCCATGCCAGGACTACCAGATAAACACAGCCTAGGCCGGATTCAATAACTTCACTGTACATTTTCCCAGGAGTCTCTCTGTCTCATTTTTAAACAGATTTCTAGAGCATGATGTGTCATCTGAAATCTAGTTGATGATACTTGTCTGTTGTCTTCTCAGCTCAAACAGCAAGGAGAATAAAATGTCCCTCTTTCCTGAAAAATAGACACAAACAGAAATCAAATCTGGCCAGAAAAAAACAGTCTTTTTTTTTCAAACTCCCTCATTTTATGTGTAGAATCTGAAGTGGGGCAGAGTATGAAGGAAATGGCTCTGCGTCCATTAATACAGGTGCAATATCTACAGTAATGAGTCCAATGATCTGCCTTTTGTTTTCCTTCGTTAATCAGGCTCCCACCTTTGTGTCGTTTTTAAGCTGACACCTTCCCGTCTGCACCTGGAAAAAACAACGCAATAACATCTTGCCTTACCTGTGGTGGACCAGCTAAATCAGAGGAGACCTCGTTATCTGGCTTGTCCACCTTCGTACCTTCACAACCAAACGTTTCTTTTGGTTTTCTTCTCCAGAATATTAGGTCTGTTTTCTTATGTCTTTGTTGTTCTTTTTAAAGCTCCAGTGTGTTTTGTGTATATAGTGACTCCCAGTGGCACAATTCAAGAACTGCGACCAAATGAACACTCAGAAACTACGTTATCAATAAAAGAAGACAGATTATTAGATATATTATTTCTACATAATACAAACAAGGATTCTTATTTTTACCTAATTCTTCATTTGTTTAATTGTCTCTCTCATCCTAAATTGTCACACACTGGAACTTTAAGTCAATATTTAAATCATCCTTGGATTATCTCATTTTTGAGCCACCTGATGGTGCAATTTAACCTCGGCTGCACCTCTTCAGTTGTATTGCATGTTTAGTGCACCTTCATATTTCTGGCACATTTTATTCTATTTGTTTTTGGTTTGATTTCTTCAAGATCACATGTAAACTTTCTGAGACTGAACAAACTGGTTAGTATCCATGTAAAAATGAATATAGTAACTCACTAGCTAGTGCTGTTAACAGATAAATTACGATTAAATCACAGCATTCTTCTTAAAAAGAAAGGCAGTGGTGGCGGTACATTTATGTTGAGGACAATAATAAAATGCTTGCTAGCGCTTACAGATGTATGTCCACATTAAGTGTTGCTGACTGTTAATTGCAACTCCTTCCCACATTTTTATGATTGAACAAAAATCTGTTAAAATGTGCACAGCTGTGTGAATAAGCAAAGGTTAGTTTGGGACATTTGTAGATAAATAAAGGTGGTCGTAGACGGATATTCTCTGAAATCTCCTTCATAGGGAATGTTTTGAGTTGGCCTGATTCCTTAATCACCTGATTCCTTAATCACCTGCTCCTCTTTGGCTAAAGGAATATGACTTTTGATACTGAAATTTATGAAACTAGCAAAATTTCCCTGTTGACTATATTAGGATTTTGAGGGTAGAGTGAGAGACCCCAGCCTTCTTTGGAGCTCAGTAGCTCAGCTGTGCTTTGCAGCCGGTTTGGGTCATGAAAAGCTGGATTATACCCGACTCTGTTGGCATTTTGATACTTTCTATGGTTTATGGTTATGGTTTAGTTGTTTTTTTTTGGGGGTTTTTTTTATTTATACCCCTGAATGTTCATCTTAGAGTCTGATTATTAAAAAATTCTGTAACCTTTCTGTTTAAACTGATTTCATGCACTTTGTTTTATTACCACATTAACAGTTTATACATCAAAATGTAGGCATTTTTGTCTGCTTTTACCCAGTGTGTCTATCACTGCTATAGGACTCATTGTTTTCTGTTAAATAACCCAAGAGAGAGGAGTGTATGCACCAAAAACCTCCCATTTCTAGTTTCTTTCTTTTCCAAACTGGAACTGAAGGGTTTCTTTAACCAGTCGCATCTCCAGCTTTAAACGCTGTAGAGAAGTAGAAATTCACATTCATGGCCACCAGAAGGTTCTCCCGCTGACTGTTAATGAATTTGTGCAATATGGCCTGTAGTTTTGCAACTGTAACTGTTAGTTGAGGGTTAAATTTCTTTTTGAGAAACTCCCCAGAGAAGTCTGGATCACCATAGCAACCAATGACTCAGCATTTTCTTTTTTTCGTAGCTTTTTCTCATATTAATCACCAAGTAAGTTTTGGGCATTAGCTGCATCGATCCAAATTTCTTGCATTCGTTTGTTCATTTTGAAGTTTTCTTCTACAATAAGAACACGAAGTCTGTAGTTTAACTGCGTTCTCCTGATCTCACCTTCCAACAGTCTCTATGGAGGAGAAGCAGAGGATTCTAAGGTCTACTGTGAGCCTGCTTGTCATGCTATGTGGTTTTGTTTCCCAGTAGCAGTTACTGGTAACTTTGACTTACCTCTGTACTATAATTTTGTTTCATATTTAATGTACCTGTTGAATGTACTTTTTATAAGCAGCATAATCTAAATCTGAGGTGCAACAAGTGAGTTTAAACTGAGGTAATTTGTTTTTCCCTTTTTTCAGTTTGAAAGGCTTTACTTGAATCCTGTTTTGTTTGAATGGTATGCACATGACATATACATGTTGTAAGATGTCTTTTTGTGGTAAATTTAATTTTCTTGTTTTTGTTGGTGAATAGTTGAAATGGTTTTTTTTTTTCGAATGATACTGTTGTTCAAGTCTTCCTGATTCGGATATGTATTGCAAAACTTTATTATCTTATTTGCTTCCACAGTTGGACTTGTTTTTGCTTTGAAGTCTGGCAGCTTTTTGGACAGGTGGAAACTTTGGGTGATGAATGGGAACTGGGTGTATGGGTGATTGTTATTGCCAAACTGTCATTATCATCTGTAGCCTGAATTTGCCTGCTTCTAATTCATCTTTGAGTGATTTTTCGAAAGAATTGCCTCTGATTAACTGAAGATTGCCTTAACATTGTCCAGTTATACTTTTCTGTGCTTCACATATTTTAAAACACACCGGCTTAAGTAACAAATCAAGTGTACACTTAAAGGTTTTCAATGCAGTTTTATTCCGCCGTATCACCAACATGTTCCTTTACGTTGCACCATTTTGAAATGATGGTTGCTCTACAAATAATTTTCAGTGCAGTGCTGCCATTAGACTCTTCTGCACTGTCCAGCTGCATCCTCTTCCCTGTACATACACTAGATAGGACCGTAGGTTTTCATGTGGCTAAGGCATCAGTTGAACCCCCTTTTCTCTTCAGTGGAACTGCTGTAAATGAATTCAAATTTAAATAAATAAACTGTCTCAAAGGTTGAACGACTTTGTGTCCTGGACTTGTCCTTTTATCCAGTTACTCGGGTTCTATCACAGTTTCTGTGAAGAAATTAATGAGCTGTCAGAATAAATAAAGTAAAATCTGATAAGTTCAATGAGGAAATATTATGTGCTGGAAGCTGGATGAGTTTTGGAATTAATAAGAACAGGCAGATTTTTGACCATATTAAATGAAAAGACTGAAGCTAACAACGTTCTTGTCATTTTACTGTCGCTCTCTGCCTTGTTTTATTGAAGTCTTTCTCCCACTGTGATTGGGAAAAATAAATGTGTCATAGTTATGAGACATGACCAAATCATAGTTGGTATGTAATCATTTTGAAAAATCGGTTTTATTTCATCATATCTCAGAATTATAAGCTTGCTACAGTGCTGTGAAAAAGTATTTACCCCCCTCACAGATTTCTTCCTTTTTATATAGCTTTTTTTGGTCATAAATGTTTCAGATAATTAAACAAATTTTAAAATGAGATAAAGATAACCTGAGTAAATACAAAATGCAGTATTTAATTACAAGTCACATCCAGGTGTGGTTACTGTATCACCTGTGGAATCAAGACCTGACATAGAACATGCCTGACAACGTGAAGTAGGCTACAACATCTTAATAAGAAAAACATCATACCTCGATCTAAAGAAATTATAGTCATTGACCTCTATCAGTCTGAAAAGAGTTACAAAGTCATATCTAAAGCTTTGAGATTTCAGTGAACCATTATGAGAACAAATAACCACAACTGGAGAAAACATAGAACAGTGGTGAACCTTCCCAGGAGAGGCTGGCCTACCAAAATTACTCCAAGAGCTCATCAACGATTCATCCATAAGGTCACAAAAGAATCCAGAACAATGTCTAAAGCTCTGCAGGCCTCACTTGGCTTAGTTAAGGCAAGAGTTCAAGAATCAGCAATGAGAAAGACAGACTGGGCAAAGATGGCCTCCATGAGAAAGTTCCAAGGCCAAAACTGCTGCTGACCCAAAAGAACACAAAGGCCCATCTCACAAGAGGGAGTGGTGGCCTAGTGTTTAGAGAGCAGGGCATTTGCATCCTGGAGAGGGCACAAGAACCCTCGTTCAAATCCCACAGCCTGCCACTCTGTGTCCCTTAGCAAGACCCTTAGCCCCTTAATGCTCCCAGGGTGCCGCTCAATAGCAGCCCGCTGCTCCCTAAGGGATGGATTAAATGCAGAGGATAATTCTCCATTGTGAGCTCAATAAAGTCTAAATTATTATTATTACATTTGCCATTCGAAAACACCACTTCAGGCCAAAATACACCTGGAAGATTTATTTCATCCAACCAGCAAGTTTGTTTCTGATTCTGATCTCTCAAATGTTTTTTTTGCCTGCTTCCATTTAAGTTTGACTACTTTTCTTTGGTGATGAGCTCCAAGTCTTTGACACTGGAAATCTGCTTTGCCATCACAATAACTTTAGGTCTCTCCACAGATCTTCAATTTCATTCAAGTCTGGGCTCTAGCTAGAGCACTCCAGACCCATAATATTACTTACAGTCAGGAGAACCACGTTGGTAAAAAAAAAAGATTAAGTTAAACCTACATTTCCCATGGATATGAATAATTCCGCTGCGAAATCAAGCAGCCAGTCAAAACAGTGAGTGAAGGCTACCAGCCACAGAACATGCCTAAAAGACACAAACCATAAAGCACCCGATGCTTCTTAATACTTGAGTTTGATATTATGGACAGTTTGCATGACCCTGGCTGGGCCTATTGCGAACTTGCGGTACACATACAGACTCTAAAGTGTACAGACAGCCAGTGGAGAGAAGCCAGGATGGGGGTGATGTGCTCCCTTTTACCAACCCCAGTTAAAAGCCTTGCAGTAGCATTCTGGACCAACTGGAGACGTTTCAGGGAAGACTGGCTGAGTCCAAGGTAAAGAGTATTACAGTAATCGAGCCGAAGGCATGAATTACCGTTTCAAAGTTTTGCTTTGAGAGAATTTGCTTTACCTTTGCCAGCTGCCTAAGAAAATAAAAACTGGACTTGACCAAAGCTCCAACCAGGCCATCTAATCTCAAATCACTGTCCATTTTAAAACCAAGATTAGAAACTGTTTGCTTTAAATATGGCACTAAGGAGCCCAAATCAATTGAGGGACATTTACAAGAGCCACTTGGACCAAAGACCATCACTTCTGTTTTTTTATCATTAAAATTTAGGAAATTGTCCAGGCTTTGATCTCTTCAAGACACTTGTTATTATTTTCTTAATGGCATATATATCTAAGTGTCATCCACATAACAGTGAAAGAGGATTCCATGTTTCCTGAGTATTGAACTCAAAGGAAGCAGGTACAGGGAAAATAACAGGGGACCTAGGATTAAACCCTGTGGAACCCCATAACATAGTGGAGCAAATGAGGATTCAGAATGGGCTGTCTTGACACACACAGTTCTATCTATCTGATGCAGTACCACAGATACCTATTTGGCGTTGTAAACGAGATAATAAAATATTGTGGTCCACTGTGTCAAAAGCAGCCTTTAGATCAAGCAGAACGAGAACGATTCACCAGAATCAGTAGCAGTGAGTGTAAAAGAATATTTTCCGCAGATGGTGGACTGAGTATGCTGGTGTTTATGAATCAGTGGGAGAAAGCCAACAATCAAATGGGACATTATTTTTCATCCTCTTTTTACTTCTAATAGTGAACAAAGGATGGTTTCTGAGATCTACAGGGTATCATCAGCCCCTTAATCTTATTTTTCAATCTTTGTGGCTCAGACACGTGAATTGAAAGTCAGCAGGGATGGAGTGATTAAAATTCCAAAATCACTCCCTGGAGGAGATTCTAATAATTCCCATAAAAATGAGAATGACAGGGAGAGACACGTGCAGGAGCTACTGCTGTTGTCTGAAAACAGTGGTTACCCAACATGTTGTTATGCTTGGCTTCAAGTCTTGAAATTAGCTGTCAAAAAGACCCTGTGTGAACAAATGAGAAAAGACACAAAACACTGCAAAGCTCTGAAGCTAATATCTTTACTGTCAAACCTTCCCACACTGCTTCCCACAGGTCTATGTACAGAAGTAAAACGGCAACTTGATCCATTTACATTGTAAGTGTGACAATAGGAAGAGGTAATTTCTCCTTACCAGGCCTCTGCAGAGCTGAATGACTGAAAGCTGATGAGAGAATTTAGTCATTTAATTCAGGTGTGTTGAAGCAGGGATTTGTGTAAAAGTTGCAGGATGGTAGCTCTCATGGGCTGGACTTGGGCAACCCCGGTCTATTAGAACCTTAGATGTAATGAGGTGTTTTTGTTTCTTTCAGTATTTTTTTATTTTGCTAGTCAAGCCCAAATTATGGAAAACTGTTGAATGATTTTTTATTGTCAAAAACGGATAAGTAGAAATTTAAATTTGGTTCATTTTTTTCAAGTTTAAAATACTCAAAGCCAAAAAGAGAAACAAAATAATTATGTTACCTGGCCGTGACGCAATTCTGCAACAATCTGTGACTGTAGGAGGCACTGTTCTTGTTTTACAAAGTATTTTTTTTCAGCACAAAACAAATATAGATGAACAAGAACAAATTAAATAAAACCATGTGTGCATTTTTGATGAGTTTGGATGATAAAAAGTGTTTGGCAGTGACGTCACAGAGTACAGCATATTTCAGGCAAGGTGAGGTGCAGAGGGTGTCAGAATATAAGAAAACATGCTGGTTTTTTATTGTCCTTTATATGCTTTTTTTTTATTATTTCAAATATGAGAAGAAAATCCAACTACTTTTAAATTCCTGCTCAACCATTTTTAAAACAAAAAAGTAACATTGGAAAATGTTTAAATTTAAGGTTTTGTACATTAAAACACAAATCATGTAACCACTTTTTTTGGTATTCATCAATGGGTTCTGATAAGAAAATCCAGCTACCAAAACATACTATTATGCCTTTCTGTGCCAATAAAACCGAGGGCGCGTGTAGCATCCAGTCAATATTGAGAAGGCCAGAACGGGTGGTTAAATGATGATTTATTGAATCCATCCGTGTCATCAACCAACGTTAGAGCTAGACAAGAGCAAATAACAATCCATTGTCATGCATAGCCCATTACATTAGTACATTTCTTTACATTATCAGTACCTTTTACATCTTTCCACATAAACATTTTAAGTAACTCAAATACACTTTATCACATTTACAAACCTTGTTCCCCTATCGACTGAAGCTAAGCTTAGGTTGCCTTTTAACTCTTTCCGTCATCCTTTCTCTGTGTTGCCAAACACAGGTTATCAAAATAAAGGCATTTGGTCTTAAACGTAGTTACTATAAACAGCGGTAACTTTACTCTGCTGGTCCTTACACTCCCACCAAATTATTTTATGTTGAACATATAAAACACAAATAATTTCTTCAAAATACTTAACCACAACAATAATAACCTAATAAACATGTTATCACTGTAACTTGCAATGTGTAAATACACTTAAACATTATGGATTTACCTTTCACAGTCTTCTAGCATCAGAACTAACTTATGAACTGGGTGTTTTACTACAGACATCTTATTCACCCGTTGACCTCTTTTAGAAAGGTTCCTGTCTGCATAAGCTATTTTGACCTTTCTGACCAGTCCATCTGAATCTCTTACAGTGTCCGTGATTCGTCCAAGCCTCCACTGGGCTCGTGGTAACATTTCATCCTTGTCCATTACTATGTCTCCTATTTGCATGTTCCTTTTAGGTGTGTGCCATCTTTGTCTGACCATAATGTTCTGAAGATACTCTTGGTTCCATCTGCTCCAGAACTGTTCGAGTAAGTACTGTATCTGACGCCATCGCTTTCGTGCATACAAGTCCTCTTTAACAAACTGACCGGGAGGAGGCAGAGCAATCGAGGTCTTCATTGTGACAAGATGATTCGGAGTTAGTGGCTCCAGACTGTGTGGATCATTAAGATTACATGTTGTTAGGGGACGGCTGTTTACTATTGCAGCTGCTTCGTACAAAAAGGTTCTGAGTGAAGAATCAGTGAGTCGACCAGGTGTAAGAGCCAATGTTGCATTAAGAACGCTTCTCACAGTCCGTATTTGTCGTTCTCATACTCCACCTGCGTGACTAGCATGAGGTGTGTTTAGGACAAAGTCGCATTATTTCTCTGCTAGGAAGGTTGTCAATCTGTCAGTGTCCATTCTACTTTGGGCTGCGTTCAGTTCATTTTTGGCACCTATGAAGTTAGTACCCTGATCACATTTTATTTGTCTGACAGAGCTTCTTAAAGCAATAAAACATCTGAGTCCATTTATAAAGGTGTCAGTTGACAGGTCCTCTAACATTTCAACATGAACTGCACGTGAAAAGGAGGCCATATCTTTTATATTCTTTCCGTGCTTGTTTAGTCAGGAATGGGCCGAAAACGTCCATACCACAGTATGTGAAGGGAGGAGTGTGTTCAATTCTCTCCATGGGAAGGTCTCTCATTTTTTGTCCTTCCACAGGTCTCCTTTGTCTACGGCAGAAAACACAATGGCGAATGTAGGATGCAACCCTTTGACTTAAACTTGGAATCCAATAACCATTTGATCTTATCTCATTCATAGTAAAGCCCTTTCCTTGATGACTGACCCTTTCATGGCAATGGCCAATTATCAATTTTGCAATGTGATGTTCACTAGGAATGACTGTTGGATGTTTGAATGAATTGGGAAGAGATGAATGATATAGCCTTCCTCCTACTTTAAGCACATTGTCCTTGTCCAAGAAAACATCCAAGTTGTGCATTCTGTTGTTCTTTGGTAGTTGTTTGCCCTTTCTTAGTGTATCTATTTCATTTTGATACACTTGTCTTTGTAAATCCTTGATAATCACAGTTTCTGCATTTTGTCTTTTAGCCACAGTGGTGAGGGTGTTTGATTTGTCTTTGATCAGGTATCGTCTGAGACGTGCTACTGCAATAACTGCACGGGACCAGGATGAAAACTTTGTTATGTGGTCACTAAGGCTTGCATGTTCACCTGTTTGTGTATTTAAGGTCTGCACCTTTCTCACTTCTGGGTCTCCTAGTTGGACATCAATAGTTTCCTTTTTTGGAAGCTGTATCTCCTTTTCCCACAGGAACCGAGGGCCTATGAGCCAAGTGGATGACATCAGTTCATTTACTGAAGTGCCCCTGGATGCTATGTCTGCTGGGTTTTCACAGGTGGGTACATGAAACCATTGTTGTGGTGAGGTATTGTTGTGGATTTTTTGTACTCTGTTAGCAACTAATGTGTGGAAACGCCTCGCCTTGTTATTTATGTATCCCAGTGTGACCTTGGAGTCTGTCCAAAAGAACTCCTCAACGCTGTCGTAGAGTAGTTCCTCTTTTAACATGCTGCTAACAGCGACTGATACTGTGGCTGCGGTAATTTCCAACCTTGGGATTGTGGTGACCTTTGTGGGTGAGATGCGTGCTTTACCCATGATGAAAGTACAATAAACTTCTTTGTTTTTATTTATTAGCGTCAAATAAGAACATTGTCCATATCCTGCAGTACTCTCATCGGAAAAGTGATGCAATTCTTTTTTCACCACCTCTCCAAAATCAGCAGGAGCATAACATCTGTTTATCTGCAGTTTTTTCAAATTGCATAGATCCCCTTTCCAGCACTCCCACCTTGGCATGAGATGTGCAGGTATCGGGTCATCCCAATCTGTTCCCTGACGGCACATTTCTTGGAGGATTCTTTTGCCATTGAGCACATAAGGAGCTATAAATCCAAGGGGATCGTATATTGCAGCAACTGTGGATAGGATGCCACGCCTGGTTGGTGGTTGATCTTTTAATATGACGTTGAATGCAAAGCAATCTTTCTCCACTTTCCAATAAATGCCAAGTGCTCTTTCTGTTTGTGTTTCATTAAATGTCAAGTCCTTTGTTTTTATGTCTGTTGCGTGCTCTGTAGTTGGAATATTGTTAGAACTTCAGTGTCGTTAGACACAAACTTGTGTAACCTTAGTCCACCCTTAGCACACAGTTCACATGCTTCCTTGGCCAGTTGTATAGCATCTTTGACTGTCTCTGCGCTCGTTACTCCATCATCGACGTAGAAGTCTCTGGCTATAAATTTTGAGCCTATAGGATAGGCAAGGCTGTTCTCTTTGGCTAAATGTTTTAACCCATAGTTCGCACAACCGGGTGACGAAACAGCACCAAAGAGATGTACTGTCATCCTGTATGCTTGCGGTTGGCTGTTCCTGTCTCCGTCTTTCCACCATAAAAAGCGCAAGTAGTTGGGATCACTTTCTTTAACCTGGAAATGGTGAAACATTTTTTCAGTGTCACACATTAGAGCTACTTGGTGCTGTCTAAAGCGCACGAGAACACCCGTTAGACTATTGATCATGTCGGGACCATTTAGCAAATGTTCATTAAGGCAGGTACCTTTATGCTTTGCAGAGCAATCAAAGATTGTTATCTGGCATTTGTGGCCTTTCTCTAAATGGTAATGGCATTTTGAAATGTCAGTCTCTTTGAAATCTCTTTCCAAAGCATGTATTGCATCTGCTGGAGTAGAAAAAGGGATTTCTTTAATTGTGACTCTATGACAGAGACTTTTGTCCATATTTGTTTCATTGCAAGGTGTTGAGTTGCTAACTATGCTCCATCCTAAATCTGTGCGAATAGCATAGGGCTCATTGTCTTTGCCTGAGATTACTTGCTTGGGTGCAAGAGCTCTAGGACAAGTATAACCTATTAGGAGACTTACTTCACAATTAAGGAGTGGGGGAATCTCATCTACAATAGGTAGCAAATGAGTCCACTGTTTGGCTGTTTCACATGTGGGTATGAGTATTTGTAATCCTTTTACGTGAGGCATAGCGAGCATGCATGCATTTATGAAATCCGCAAAGGCTCTTAATCCATCAGCATCTCTAGACTGCACTTTCAGCCAATTTGCAAACTTCTCCCTAAATGATTTCTGTATCATGAATGGCTGACTGTACCTTTGATTTAGTTTGTTGCATCTTAGTACGCTTCTTCATCATTTCTAAAGAAAGTTCCTTCAAGGCATTTGCGGGCTGGCCCAGTTACAAATCTTTTAATATAGTACAGTTTATCTGCTGCTGAAATTCCATATTTTTTAATCAGCGAGATAAATGTAGATTTCCATTCAATGAAGTTTATGGGATCACCACTAAACACTGTTGGTTCTGGCGTGGGAAATTTATTAAATTTTATGTTGTCTTGCACTGCTTGTGCTAACTCAGTGACACTAGGGGGAGCTGTTTGCACCGGAACGGAGGACAGCACTGGTGTGGGCTGTTAGGGTGGAAGGTTTGTGCTCACTTGTTCACCCTTTATCACCCGTACTTCACCAACCTGTGATAATTCGTTGTCATATGCTTCAAACCTGGCTCGAGCTTGTTTCTTGTGCTCCTCCTCTAAAGCTTTCATCTTCTCTTTTTGTCTTTGTTCCTCTAGTACAAACTCATATTCTGCCTCTTTTGCTGCTAGTTCTGCCGCTGCCTCAGCTCTTTTTGTACTAAGCTGCGGAGCTGAGGATCGCTGGCTGTGGTTTGATGCTGCGGTCGAGCCATATATGGATGGAGCGTAGTCATGCTCTAAGAGTTCACATGAACGGGTTCTTTCACGTCCTGCATCAAAGTTTTCATCAACGTGGCGTTTGGGTTCGGGGACGTGTGTTCGATATCGGTGTCCCTGTTGGGGGTGGCCCTGTGGCGAGGTTCATGTTGGGGTTCACTGGGGGTGGGAGACTCATGGGGTCGGGATCGGAGCTCGTTGGGGGGGTCGGGACTGCTCCGTCCTGGGGCGGCTCTGGTTGGCGGGCTGGCTTGGGCCATGTGGACCCCTCTTTTGTACATTGCCCCCTCTCCGGAGGTGGATGGGGGTTGGTGGGGACTGGGTTCTGGGCGGGGGCCGGGCCGAGACCACCCGGGTCTGGGCCTGTCTGCTTGTCTCTGCCCCGGGAGGAAAGGGGACCACCTCCTTGGTCCGGGGGCTGGTTGCCCCTGGGGCTGCCGGCGCCCGGACCTTGGAGTATAAAGTATGCATGGGGAGTGTGAGTGAGTGTAGGACGTCCATTGTTGTTTGTCTTTACGTTGGGAGCGAGTGATTTTATGTGTGTGGATGAGGGTGGGAGTGGGTGACTGTGACTGTGAGTGCCTGTTTTTTTTTGTGACAGGTTGGGTCTTGGACTGCTCCCTCTCCTGGATCAGCTTAGGCCCCCCCAATAATATGGGGGGCCTATTTCCTCCCTGCCACCCTGCCTGCCGGTGGTTGGAGTCTCTGCCCGCTGGTGTACTTGTGGTTCTCGGTGTCCGGGGGCTGGATGCTTGGGTGTGTGCCAGCTCACTCCCGGTGGCTGCCAGCCGGGGCCTGGACCCCTGGGCTCTGTCGGGCCTCTGTCTTGGGGGTGGCGTGTCCCGGGGTCTTGGGTCTCTGGGTCCATGGCTGGATCTGCTCGGGAGTGGACGGCTGCCGGTGGGGCCTGTGGGCTCGTCGCTGCGGTTCCCTGGGGCTTCTGCACTGTCGCTGCTGGGTGGCTCCCCTGGGACTCTCCACTGCTCTTCTCTGGGGGGGTTGCGGTAGTCCCGGCGGTGGTTCTCCTGGGGTTCCTGTGCCTTGGGGGCCTTTGGATGTCTGTTGCTCGGATCTCCTCAGTGTCCGCCCGGGGACCACGGGGCAGGTCGGTGGGTCCTCACACTCGCTATTGCATATTTCTGTGGAGAAACCTTGTATACAAAGCGCATCCACACAGGTGTTGATAGATACACAGATGATCTATATTGGGCTGCACTTCTCACCAAGTACATTTTACATTCATAAATACCGTGTGTTATTTTGCGTATAAGCAAGCAG
Organism: Crenichthys baileyi; assembly: GCA_036173005.1. Lineage (NCBI taxonomy): Eukaryota > Metazoa > Chordata > Actinopteri > Cyprinodontiformes > Goodeidae > Crenichthys > Crenichthys baileyi. Next base: position 125,789 of record JAHHUM010002751.1, on the reverse strand, counting down.
GGTGTAATCTTTTATTCTATTCATCCTTCTTTCTCTCCTCCACTCTCTCCTCCTTTTTCCCCTTTTTCCCTTTTGCCCCATCTCTCTCTTTGTCAAGCTTCTGTTTTCCTTTTCATTTCAGTCTCCGTAACAATTGAAATATTCCCAAAGAAGTTTATAATAAAGTTTCTTTTATAAATATCAAGCAGAGCCTTAAAGCAATAGCTGTGATGCTCCGCTTGTGAAAGTAAATCTGTTGGGCAATTTCTTGGCACTCAGACAACAATTCTGAGCTACTCTGCTGGACTGGACACGGTAAAAAAAATAAAAAATAAAAAAAAAGAGTTTTCATCAACACCACTTATTCTTTCCAGAATTATTTTCAGAATGTCATAAGTTACTGCTTCACATGCATCAATTTTTCTCCTTATGTCAGATGATGGGGCCATTTGGTTTCTCATTTCCGAATAGAGTTTTAGTATATCATCTCTCTTTTGTTCAATTCTGTCTGCAAGTTCTGACATTTCCTTGTCTGTGATATTTGTCTTTAGCCTTTTTCTTGTTTCGCATGCCTGTATCTTCCATTCTTCATAAAGGCTTGTTAGTCTTTTTTCCCTTTTACTCCTTTCTTCCCTTTGATATGTTATCATTTTTCTGTCTGTATTTTAACTCTGAACGTCTTGGCAAATCTGACATGCTTTGAGGTTTATCTTGAGGCTCACTTAACACTTGTTCTTTGCAAGTGAATGAATCTTTAATGTCTTGTCTGTCCTTTCTTTCATCTTGAAGTGACTCATTAAAATCTTGAATTTCTAGTTGTAAACTTGCACTCTGGTCATCTGTGACCGTTTGACTTGCAGATGCAGCCTGTAGATCTTCCATTTTGGGCCCTTTTTATCCATTTTTCTTTCTGACCAACCTCTGCCCTCTGCTGGACGATGTGGGTATTACCTTAGGACCTTGAGACCACGTGGTTCAGCAATGAGGTGGCGGTCAAGCTCTTACTGTAGCATCCAGTCAATATTGAGAAGGCCAGAACTGGTGGTTAAATGATGATTTATTGAATCCATCCGTGTCATCAACCAATGTAAGAGCTAGACAAGAGCAAATAACAATCATTTGAAACATTTTACCATCCATTGTCATGCATAGCCCATTACATTAGTACATTTCTTTACATTATCACTACATTTTACATCTTTCCGCATAAACATTTTAAGTTACTCAAATACACTTTATCACATTTACAAACCTTGTTCCCCTATCGACTGAAGCTAAGCTTAGGTTGCCTTTTAACCCTTTCCGTCATCCTTTCTCTGTGTTGCCAAACTCATTCCGGTTTTACCTTTTTGTCCAACTGAGCTGGTTCCGTTACCCCACTTCCGCTCCTTAGGAGGTTATCAAAATAAAGGCATGTGGTGTTAAAGGTAGTTACTATAAACAGCGGTAACTTTACTCTGACATCTGACGTTGAAGCAGGCCGGGGGGGTCATCCCTGTTCTCTAGACTTGACTTGGATCTTTTAAAACCAATGTTCTGCGGACGTAAAAAAAGTAAATACTTCGCTTTCTCCGTAATAATATTTTACACAAAGTATTTCTAATATTTAAGCATAAAAGAAGTTTATTTTAGATGTCCAACGCCCCTAAAGTCAACCGTTGAAACTGTCGATCAACGGTTACCTCATTAAAGCTAAGCTCATAACAACAATGGTTCCTTGCTTCTTAGACCCAAAGGAAGAAGGTATGTAAATGTAAAAAAAAAAAAAAAACAAAAACTGTCGTATTTCCCTTAAAGAAGAGCTCTGTTAAATATCCGAAATTGAAGGCTAATCTTGTAAAGTTTTGTCATAACTTCAGTTTTAGCTAACACAGGCTAGCCTAAAGAGCCATTTTTTCTTTTAATTAGCATTAGCCCGCCAATCTTTTTGTTCGCTGTTCAACGCCTTTACCTCCGCCACATTTATGGTAAGAAAACTACCCGTTGTGGGTAAGTACAATTTGTTTAGAGCTAAAAAATGCACTGATTACAAAGTTGATAATAAGGCCTAACCGGCTGTGCAGTAGGTCTGAACTGAATGTGGAGGCTACATGTAGACATGAGGCAGTAAATAAATAAAATAAATAGAAATTACACTTCATGGTTATTTTGAGACAACACTTAGAACATAGATGGTTTGTAATTTATCATACAAGGATTTAAAACTTCATAGGTTATCAAGGTCTAGGAATCATACAGAAATGGCAAAATATTATTTGTATTTATTTTACTGTACTGTATCTGAAGTGTTTTTGAAGACGTATGACGGGGATTCACATTTGGACTAAATATAGCCCAGTTCCCAACTAGATCTCTATTGACATTTTAGCCCAATTTAGAAAGATTTCAACCCAGAGATTCACACTGAGGACCACAAATAAGGTCTATAAATCAAACAGAAATGCTTGAAAGTAGAGGTAATATCAATTTACGGATAAGGTACTGCCTTTTTGTTTATTTTAGAGCTAAATATTAAGAGACATGGTAAATATTTATTTTGACTGTATTGGTGGATGGAAACAATGCTATTTTTTAAAACGTGTTTGTTTTTTAGCACTAATTAGTAGCTGGACAGGAAGTAGGGCAGAGACAGGCAGGGAAGACATGCAGTAAATGTCCCCGGACCAGGAATCAAACCCCAGACAGCTCCGTCGAGGACTGTGTATCCAGCATATGGTGTTCCTTCTCTACCGCTGAGCCACACAACGCCCCGACAACGTGCATGTTTATCAAGAGTTTCCAACAGCTGTGTACAGGCTTCATGTGATGACGAGAGGATTTTTGGATATAATTTAAGACAGTGAAATGTGAATTTTTTTGGTATGAATCATAATTTCCACCTAGAGCTACCTTAACCAGTGACAGAATATCTGAACTTAATTGATGTTAGCTCACGGAGTTACTTCTGAATCACAGATGTTGTAGCGGTGACTGGATGTTTATTACGGTGGCCTTTACATTGTAGCATTACAGGCGCAAACGCACAGCAAACATAGGAATGATGCAAACTCCATAATTCATGAGTGATGCAAACTCCAAAAAACACACACACACAAAAAAAACAATGCAACAAAGAAACGCTGCAAAAGAAAAATGCTGCAATCACAAAACATACACAGAAGGAAAAGGAGAAATGCTGCAAATAGAAACAACAGCAAGCTAGAAAAAGCTGCAAACTCACTCCTCAAAACGGAAGTGCATAAGACCACTAGAGTCAACCACTAATATTAGCCATGTAAAAATGCTGCTGTTCTCTAATATTGTAAAATATTACATTAAAAAAAGACATGAAGGAACATCAGGTTCCATAAGGAAAATATACATTTTCTCTCTTCCCTCCAAGTTTCATGTGGGCAACCCTGTTAATATCTTTACTGAGGGTCTGGTCCGACATGAGTTGTGTATTTCCGTTTTGTGGAGTGAGTTTGCAGCTTTTTTTAGCGGTATTTTTGCTATTGGCTCTTGTTTTTGTATTTGCAGCATTTTTCTTTTGCTTCTGTCTATTTTCTGTGATTACAGCATTTTTCTTTTGCAGCGATTTTCTGTTGCATTGGTTTTGGTTTTCATAATTCATGAGTTATGGAGTTTGCATCACTCATGTGTTTGCAGCGCATTTTCACTGTTTCACTGCTTCGCGTTTGCACCCGTCGGCCACTTTAGTCTAGGAGCCAGATGAGGAACTGAATTTACATTTTCTAAAACGAATCCTATCATCGACTAAAACTTGCCCATGTTTAGACCACTAACTTCTGAAAGCTCAACATCCTATAAAATCTTTCAGAATGAGCCCAAATATAGCTAAATTGTAACTATTGTGCTCAGACTGAAGAGTCAGCTGAAGACAAGAAATGGCGGCAATGATGTGCCTGCCACCGTAAAGCCTAAGGTAAAGTTACACACAGTAAGTTTTTAATTGTTATAAGAAAGGAAGTCACTCAAAATTAGAGTGTTGTCCTTTTGAAGATATGCATTGACCTTGTATCCATGTTTTAGAAATAATCTGTTTTTCTTTTTTTCTTTTAATATTATCAATTGAACAAAATGTTGAATGATATGGAAAAATTTTTTTTTCCAGTGGACTATTTCAAGAAAACAGCTAATGGTTGGTGGTCTTATTTGAAGCTTACTGTCTGTGTGATGGTCTTTGCCTGCGTTTACCACAGGAACTCAGTAGAAGATGAGATTATTGTATCTGGATTTAGATTTGTATGTTGAAGATGCATGGTTACATTTTTACCACCAGAGGGCAGCATTACAATAAAAGACTAAAGCAGAGGTGCCATCAAAGCACAATGAAGAGCAGGATTCAGAGATTTTTTATACTCTTTTTTTTTTTTTTTTTAATTTTTATATGGACTGTTAACTATTTACACATTTAGGTATCAAAAAACATCAGTCTCTGTTCCTTCAGGCAGATATGCAGGTTTGAAAAATTGGTTTAGCTTTATTCGCACCCCTTTTTCATATATAAAAATGTAAACATGTTCTTGATCTTTTTATGGGATCAGTCTTTAATTTATGTTTGAGTCCTCGAAGAAGAGAAATCTCAAATTCTAAAAGCTGAAGCTTTTGTAGCTTATGCCAACTATGTTTTTTTTTGCCACAGTCCAAATGTTTTAATTTCACTAAATGAAAATCAGACAAAATTAAGAACAGAATTTCAGAGGCTGTTTTTAGAGTAAGAAGAATTATTGGAAAGTCACCCTCATTGCCTTTTATGTTTGCTCAGAGTCTCTCGACGACAAGAGTTGTAGAGCTTTTTTAGAGCGCTTGTTTAGAGACCATTAATCACATTTTTGGATAAAGATTGTCACCATTGGCTTATTTGCACTAAGTGGTATAAACAGTAACTATCCTAAGGCTTGTTTGTGTAAAAAACAGGCGTCCAGCACTGGCTTTCTTAGCTGGAATAAACTAGGACGAGTTAAAGGGATAATTCTGATATTTTTAATGTTACAAAATTCTGTCAAAATGTTATTAGCAGTTTATATCCTACTTGCAGTAGATAACTGACACTAACGATCAAAGTGGATCTCCAGTTTCAAAAAAACTCAGTTGTTTATTCAAACTATTTTATGAACCTTCAAATAATTTTGTTTTCATTGATTATTTAATTCAATTTCAATTCAGTTTATTTATATAGCGCCAATTCACAACACATGTCGTCTCAAGGTACTTCACAAAAGTCAGGTACATACATTCCAATTAATCTCAATCATTGAACACTGCAGTCAGATTCTGTTATTTATTCAAATTGGATAAAAAGTTTTTCTATCTAAGGAAACCCAGCAGATTGCATCCAGTCAGTGACTTGCAGCATTCACTCCTAAACAGAAGCCAGTGATTTACATTTGAAATTGAAGTGATCTTCTAGCGTGAATCATCCCCTGACAAAACAGTTAAATATAGCAGTTTAAGTCAACACTTCTTTTTTGATTTTTCCATGGCCTTCCTCTAATGTTATGTAGGTACTCTAACTGGTGATGGATTGATGGGTTATACTCATGTCTTGCTGACTGCACTTCAGATGGCAACAAGTCGTTCAGATCAGGGCTTTGACCCAGGGCTCCTTCTCTTTATCCCCATTTATTGTCGCTTTGACAGAATTTGCCATAAAATCAACATCCATTACCACATTACCTACCCCCCATCCTACAGGAATTGCACTGGTTCCCACCTGAATTCAGCTCAGAATTGAAAATCCTCCTGCATACATCCTCAATCCTGCCCTACCTTATTTCTCAGATCTGCTCCACGTTGCCACCTCCTTCCTGTTCTCTCGGGTCACCCTCTTCCTCCGTCTTCCAGACTTTCTTCACTGTCCTTTGTCTAAAAAATCAACCCATCCATCTTTGTTCTTACAGTCTGCAGTTTTTTGCCAGTTTTATGTAAAGCCTGGCCATTGTAGAAACATGGCCATACAATCATCGAGAATTTCCTCTATGCTTTAAAAATGAGCTTAAAAAAGGACAGAACATTTGGGAAATTTCGTGAAGTCTGGAAAAGCATTGAATTTGTAAAATATGAAATTTGTGCATGATAAACATTTAAGAACCCTGTAGACAGCATAATCTCTGTGATTAAACTGTCCCATCTTTATTCTCCCTGTATCTTTAATATGTTGTTTTCTTGCTGGATAGTTTAGTTGATTGTCTTTAAACAATATTACTATAACATGTTCAATTCATTGATGGCACACTGCCTCCTAGACACTACAAGTCTGCTTGGGCCCTCTGGGACGGCCACTAGCTGGATCCTCTGAAGGGATGGGTACCTTTCACATTTGAACCGATACGCTCAACATTACCAGTTTTTGGTACTTTTGTGTGTGTTTATGTGGTAATAAATGTTAATTCGTTTAATAATAAAATCTCAAAATGTTTCATTTTAACATATTTATTTCTCAATATATAAACTTTAATGAATATATCAAAACAACATCCAGCTGTTTGTATTGTAACATCTCAGTTGTTTCAAACATTTCTTCTCGGATGTTGCTGCAGACGACGAGTCGCTAACGGATGCAGGCGTGCTAACGCTGCTGAATGCAGGAGTTGTTGCCATAGATCGGAGGCTGATTAAAATTACTCTTCAGCCTTGAGAAAAATCTTGTGCTTAACCAGGTGCTTCCTCAGATTAGAAGTATTTCTGCTGCTGGCCTTGCACTTCATGTCACAAATAATGCAGGGAGCGTAATCTGCATCGCTTTTTGAGAAGTGGAGCCATACTTTCCAGCACGTTCTGTCAGCCATGCTTTGTTGACGGTACCAGCGGCTACTGACGTCATTACGCTCTTGTGGGTCCAATGCTGTGTTCATGTCTGGCATGGATAATCGCCCACTCTTCCACTCCCTCAGTGTCACAATGATGCATATAGGTACCGAAACATGGTGCTTTTTGATTTTACGTGAATTGGTACTTGGTATTACTGTTGGAATACGGTATAAAAGTACTGAATGCTGCACTCTGGTACACTGTTAAAAGTTGGCAGAACTCAAAAGCAACAGACTTCAGGGCATTTTTATGTTGAACTTCAACTTAACCACTTAAGTTTTGCTTTAAGTTGGATTTCTACTTTTTCGTAACTGAACCAAGAGTTGTAGAGACCCTTACGACAAATGCTCTGCTCTCTAAACACTAGGCCACCATTTCAGTTAGAAACCCTGACTACTGGTAGCTTAAATATGAGTGGTAGTGACTTAAATAAATATGAAGCTTTATTGTTATTGTACAGAAAGTACAACAAAATTTTGTTTGGGGGCATTTTTTTGCAGTATTTTTATTGTTAAAATTGAACATTACAACAAAAAAAAACAACTCCAAAAGTTGGTTTTTCCACATTTGACAACAAAAGTACAAAGTTGGCAGAACTTTCTTGAACTACAACCACTGGTCCTCATGTATTTCTTTGCCTTGGACTTTAACTGTCAGGGTTTGGACTTTTTTGGACTTTTTTTTGTTTACTTTAGTCAGATGTTTTTGTTTGTGGTTTGTATTCATGTTGTTTATTGCGTTCCTTTTCTAATAGTTCTGGTTTCCTCTCGCCCTTGTTCCCTTGGTGTTGCTTTACTTAGAATGGTTTCATTATTATTGTTATTGTGATTATTAGTTCTGTATCTTCCTTGGATTCTCTGTGTTTATTTATGTTAGGTGTTTTGTTCTCTCTCCTAGTTTAGTCCCTTAGGTTGAGTTTCTATAGTTCTAGTTCTCCCTCTTGTTAGGTCAGCTGTAGTTATTGTTTACATCTTTGTCCTCATGTTCCCTGCTTGGTTCTAGTTAATTCAGTCAGTGGGGTTTTAGGTTTGTTTACTTCCTTATGGGTTCTTTGTTTATACTTAGGTTACCAGTTCTTAGGTTGTTGTTCTTCTGTTTCCTCCAGTTTCTCTGTTTCCTTCAGTTCTTGGTTATTCTAGATTTCTTACGCTTCTTTTGGTTATTTTATCTTGGTCTATAGTTTTGCTTAGGTCTGTGTCTCCTTATTGTTAATTAGTCCCTTCGCCCATGTTTTAGTCTATGCATTAGTTTCACCTGTTCCTTCAGCCTCCCTGCCTCCTTGTCACACCTGTTCCTTTGATTACCTGCCCTTTTTATTCCCTTAGTATATTAGTTAGTCTGGTTTATGTGTTCATTGCTGGTTCCTCCGTTCACAACTCGGTTCACTACCCTCGACTATGCTATGTGTACCATGTTCCTGCAGATGGACGTTTTTGGATTTCGACTCTGGTTAATACCTGCAGTGATTTTGTTACGTTTTGTAATTTTTGAATAAAGCTGAAGACTATTCAATATGCTGCTGCCAAGCTCTTGTCTTCGCTTTGGTCCACCTACAAACCCCATCGTGACGTTAACATTTTGGGTCAGAATAAGGTTTGAAGGGACTATGCACTAAGACATCCAGTCAGGCTTTGGAAGACACACCTAGTTTTTACATTTGCAAAGCTAGTATACCAACATCTTTGTCTGCTTTATAAATTCAAGCATAAAGTGTATTTTCACATTTCCTATGGGGACATTGTGCCATAATTCAGCACATATATGCTTTCCAATTGAAATACAGAATATTTCTCCTAAACAGAGAATACAGTTTTTATTTGACTGGCAGGAAAACATTGAGGTCTTCTGATTTGACAGCTACTGAAACCAGCACATCTCACATTGTTTACAGAGTATAACTGCTGTGTGAGTAGAAATGCTGAACTGAAAGTAATTAAACTTAGCAGGGCACAATGAAGTCTTTTGTTTGACTGATGCCAGTATCTGCTGCTGTACGTCATTAGCACACTTCCTGGTCTTCAGTGAAAGTCTGAGCCATCAGGTTAGGATGTACCATCAGCATCCAAAATGAAATGGTTATGGTGCATCATTTCCCCTTCAAAAGCAATGTCGCCATGCTGTTTGTATTTTCAGCAACATGCAGTCCAATTTAGCGAGCAAATGATCTCTTCCTAAATGCTGTGCTCAAATTTAAGGTTTCATATCAACTCCATTGTTACCTTTTAGGAGACATTTGACTGAAGCACGACTCATTTCAATGTGGTCCGTCATTTTTTAATGCTCATTTAAACAGGGATCTGGTTCAGTTTATTAAAGCAGCAGCTGCTTTGTTGAACAATCAATGTCTGGTAAATATGATCTAATATGCAGAAAGAGACAAAAACAAGCATTTTTAAAATAAAACATTTGATTATGACATAAGGAGATGAACGGGCTTTTAACTCTTTCTGATAGGTATTTAGAACATCTGGGGAAAGAAAACTAATAAAAACCCATTTTTATCGGGATGCTATGACACTTTTATTTGGATGGTTCAGATGTCACAATTCAGTGCGGACGACAAGCAAATACTCTCATTGGCCAATCTACTTGTACTGGGTTTGACCCCGCGCCTTTTGCCTTCAGAACTGCCTACCTTCTTTGCAGCATGGATTCAACAAGGTGATTGAAACATTCCTTAGAAATGTTGGAGCTAATAGCATCACACAGTTGATGTAGGTTTGTCAGCTGGACGTCTGTAGTGTGAATCTGCTGTTCCACCACACCCTGGAGGTGCTCTGTTGGACTGAGATCTGCTGACTCGACAGGCCAATGAGAGGGCTGTGAACTCATTGTCATGTTCAAGAAACCAGTTTCAGATGATCAGATCTTTGTGACTTGGTGAATTATCTTGCTGGAAGTAACCGTCAGAACATGGGTACAGTGTGCTCATAATGGACGTAGTCAGCAACAATATTCGGGTAGGCTGGCGTGTTTAAACAATGCTCACTAGGTACTCAGAGGCCCGAAATGTGCCAAGAAAATATCCCCCAAACCATTACACCACCACCACCAGCCTGAACCTTTATTATGCTCATTGTAAACAATAAACTATTTACTTTTAAACTATTGAACTATTTACAAATGATCAGCGTTTGTTAGAATTACCCTTATACAATGTAATGATTTATTGGTGGAAAACGTTATTAACAAGGAAACATCATCCAAGTTGACAAGGAATTGTTAAAAGCTGTAATTTGTTACTAACAGCAAACACAAGATGGTGCTGCTTCATTTGTTCTCTGCAAACATGTTTGATCTGTTTGTGAATGGGCAACAGGAGAGTTCCTGTTAGATCTGCAGGGAGCGCTTCTGTTGTACGACTGTCGTTTATATTTACAGCAAGTAATGCCAGTTTTGTGAAGAGCACAGACCCTTGCTGCTTTTTAGGAAGAAAGTCATTTGTCAGATTTGGAGTTTGGTGAATGATCTGAATACACAGGCGGCCTGTACAACCATGCTAGTTAGTGTGTTCTGTGCAGATGCTGATGTGGGATCACCAAGGTCCGGTGAGAAGAAAAGTGTCATTTTACAGCAGCATGGAGAAGTGCAGCTTCAGCATGACCGTGTCAGTTTCCGCCAGGCGCGTGCACGCCGCAGACTTGACGACCACATACACGTTTGGAGCAGATGGTAAGCAATTATGAAATGTGTGATAACATCAGGGTGTATAATTGGTGCACTGGGAAGTGGAAATCACTCTGGTTCTTCAATGAAAGACTGAACAAATGTGTTTCTGTATTTATTAGTATAAAGAAGATGAAATCGTTTAAACATTTGGGGACAGAAGATATGAAAGGATTGGACGAAATGAGAGAAACCGAGCTTTTAAGTAGAGTTTTTGCCACCATTTACACAATTCTGTCAATCATTTCTGGTTTGGTTAAAATCCCTCCAGATAAGGATTTCAGAGATCCAACATGATCAGTCTTTAATTTTTTATTGTCTTTTATTGGACAAATTCCTTTTTAAAAAACCCTCAATGTTTGTAGATGACATCACAGATTAAACATAAGGTTTAATCGCAATAGTGACAGTATTACTATTCTGCATAGTTGTTTAGGCTAAACCTGTCACTGGCTACGGACTAGAACCTCAAAAACACTAATTAAACTCCATCATGGTTGCTTCCCTTCTTCATAATGCAGAGGTGTACAAAAATGCAATAATAATTGTATTCTGACTCTTTATTTGTACCTGCTCAGCAATAAACCATACAGGCAATATCTTAATAAAACAAAGTGATCAGATTGTTGTATGAAAGGAATCTGTCGTATCCAGCCAGTGTCTGTGTTTGAGTTTGAGTTTATTTTAACCGGTCTGGTCCTTGTTTCCTTCTGCTTACCGCAGCCTAGCTCGCACCTGTTTCTTGTTTCTCCTAATTACCTGGTCTTGTTTTTCATTGGGTCTCCCTGCATTTCCTGTTTGTATTTAAGTTCCTTAGTTGCCTTTGTTCCCCGCTGTGTCCTGGGTCAAACTTCTCTTTGTTTCTGGTCGTATGTATCTTTGTTCTGGGTCGTACTTATGTCTGTGTCCTGGTCGAACCTGGTCGTGTATCCTATGTCCTGGCCTGGTTCTGGCTTGTTTCTGGTTTACCTGCCTGGTCCGTGAGTGAGAACAATAAATCTCGGACTTACCATCATTCATCTGACTCCTGGCGTCTCCTTCTCTGCACTTTGGTCCTACCCACAACCGCATATCGTGACAGAATCTGTAAACGGGTCCCACACATTTGCCTGATTAAAAACAAAGGTACACAGTTTCCCAACCGTTTTGGTTTGAATGTTTTCTTTTTTGTTCGTCTGGTTTTTCTTTTGCCTGTTCTAAGTAACAAGAACAGGACGCAAGTCTCTCCTTTTTTGTATGACTGCACCCAAGTATGTTTTTGAGTAAAATTCTCTGGTTGTTTGTGGCCTGTGAATGAAATGGAAAAAAACATGTCTAATAAAAAATAAAAAAACTTAGTTTTGAACTTAATGTTTTCAATTCTAATGGTGCGTTCACACCGAACGCGGATTCTGTGATAGGAGCGGCCGATTTACATGTTGTCCCTATGTAGAGGCGCGTTCAGGAGCGGAGCGGCGCGAAGGAGACAAAGGACGCGGTGCGAAAGGCGCGAGTTGAAAAATCTGAACTTTTTTCTAAATTCGCGTCGCGTCAACCAATCAGGGACTGGATGTGGCTGTGACGTAGGGTGAAGGACCGCAGCAGAGAAAAAGCTGTTTTCAGTGTGCGGCGAGCCTGAGTTGTATGACTCAACTAACTAGCTGAGATTTATTTACTCACCGAAGACAGACGGACAGGCGTTCAGCAGCGGGGATACAGCGCTGGTAGTTGGTGTCCCGGAGGCTGATTCGTGTCTCAACGCAGGACAGCAGATCTTCGAACTGGGTCCTGGATAGACGGGAGTACCACTGAAATCGACCATCATCCAGACGCAGCTCCTGGAGTAGGTGGTGGTAATCTCCGAACTGTTCCCGTCCCTGAAGAATCTGGTGAACCCAGGGACATCGACGGCGTTTTTCGGCTCTCCACAGGTAAAACACCGTGATTATCCGTGAAATCCATGTCCGCCATGTTCAGTTGAAACCAGCAAGCAGCAGATAGAATAGCTCCTCCTATTTGATGACGCGGCGAAGCGTTGCCGTTTGTTGACATATGCCCACACGGATTGCATGCGAAATGTCAAGCGAGCAACAGCACACAAATGATGCGAAAAATTCACAGAATCCGTGTTCGGTGTGAACGCACCATAAGAAGATTTTTAATTAGTCACTTAAAATCTCACCATAAGATAATTACGACTGTCCTTCATCAACTGCCTGTGCTGGTGGGCCAAGTTTGTAGCATTCTTGAATTGTTGTAGGACACCCCTGACTTGTCCTGATTATGACTTTAATGCAGCTCAATGCTGTTCTCTTGGGAAAAAAAAGTCATCTGTCATCTGCATGCCATGCAGAGCAGTCAAAACTGTTGTTTGTTTTTTTTTAAAATGGACAAAATGATTAAGAAGCTGAATTTTAGACTTTATCATCTATATTGATGATTAGAGATTTGTTACATTTCCAATCCAGCATGGCAGACAGAGTCTTGCTGGATAAGGCCATGTTAAAAGCTCAAAAGGGTAAAACAGCAGCTTTGCCATACTCTCTTCAGCCTTGTTGTTATCAGCTAAAAGTTTCGCTCTCTCTCAGCCTGAATGAACAGCAGACATATCTCGACACGGCATAGAAATGAATAGTTGGCTTTTAAATAGCTTCATACATTCCTATGCTTCCTCTGATTTCATTTTTAACTCTTCACTGGTTCTGAAGATGGGAGGCAGGTGATCCGCTTTGCCCATTTGACCCCTGTGGGGAGCAGGCGATAGAAGAATAATACTGAAGATAGTTAACTTTGGGTGTTCTTCCCTCAGTAACTACTTTCCAAGCAAAGAGTGTTGTTAATAAAACGAGTAGCATTTTATCAGCTGCATTGAGTAATTGGAAAAAGCTGGGAAATCTTGACTTTCCATTTGGCTGATCATCCTTCAGGGCCGATTGGGCTAGACATTTACCATTTTCTCAGTGTGTCTCTGGTTTAAAAGAAGCAAGCAATGTTTTTATAGTTAAAATTTGAAAGAAAATATAAACATCTTATGAATACAATTGTGCTCTGCTTTTTCCCCTGAGGGAAAAATACTAAAGTGTTTTTTTGTGCATGTTTACTAGACATCAATTTATAGCTCGTCTTCCAGGTTATCACAACCCGAGAACTACACACTAACACAAACACACCCAGACGCTCAGGGACTTACACATTCCAACGTGTGCGAGTGTGGCATGGCTCTGGATGTTTCCTCCCACTGACAGATGGATGGGGTTAATATCATAATTAAGCACCTCGGCCGACGCTTCCTGTTTACCACTCGGTTGCTAGGCAGTGACATCAGCTGATCCCTCCCTCCTTCCTCTCTAATCCCTTCCCTCTCCCTTACACACACACTCTCCAGTCTCTCTCGGCTCCGTCTCGCTCAGATAGGCGGTGCAGACGTGGGCAGAGAGTGGGGGTATAGGAAGAGCAGAGAGCAGGAGGGTAAATAGTAGTGTGTGAGAGGCTGGCAGACAGCATGGTCTGGGTCTGAGGACACACACTGGGAGACGCAGCAGCATCAGCATCAGCCTCAGCCTCAGGAACTCCATGTAGACCAACATCACCTGGACTTGTCCATCCTGAAAATCAGCTACCTTCTTCAGAGAAGCAACAGGAGGACAGAGCCCCCCAGGAGGCTCTGTTTATACCCTTTCTTTTCCTTTTAGTTTCTTTTTATTTTTTCTTTGTTTTGGGAGTAAGCTCCGGGCTGGACCGCATGCATGACACAACGCAAAGGCGAGAAACCCACCATCAGCATCCAAGAGCACATGGCCATTGACGTGTGCCCCGGTCCCATCCAGCCCATCAAGCAGATCTCTGACTACTTCCCCCGTTACCCGCGGGGCCTCCCCCCTGCTGCACCTCAGCAAGCGGGCCACATCGGGCCTCTGCGCTCTGCCCTCTCCACCTCTGCGGCCGCCGCCTCTGCGACCGCCGCCGCCTCTGAAAGCGATCGCCCCAATGAGGACAGCCCTGAGCGGGCGTGTGCTGGAGCCTCCGCCTCCCTGCAGGCCGTCAAGAGGGACGAGGAGCCGGACGTGGAGGGATACGACTCAGACGACTCCAGTGAGTGACAATGTTAATCTGTCAGCATCGTGTGTTTATCTCCTTTACTTCCATTTATTGCTGCATCTCCCTTTCTGCCACCAGTTGCCAGGCATCCTTTCAGCCTTGTGGCTTTCTGGCTTTATCTGTAACCTTTTCTTCTCTCCCTGCCACTCTGCCTTCTGTTTTTTTATTTCTTTACCTCCAATCATCTGATCCGAACATGAATGTTGTGTCTCTGCGCGGCAGATAACTCTTTTCCTCTCAGTCGACAGGCAGCCAACTGTTGCTGCTGCGAAGAACACAGCCTCTCCCCCCTCTCTCCTCCTGCTGCTTAGCTCTGCTTCAACTGCAAGAATGACGCTTGTGATTTTTATTGGAAAAAAGCGTTGCATGAGGCTATTGATGTTGAAAAGAGCGCGTTTTTAAAATCACCCACGTCTCCAGGGGCTTGGTCTCACCGAGCCGACTGATTCATGGCCTCACCGCCAAGCCTCACATTAGTCGCAGTTTTGCGCTCGCTGGAGCTCGTCCACATACTGCACCCAGAAAGGCAAGTTCTGTGATCATGATTTCTGTTGGGCTTGTTTTGGTTTGAGTCACCAAGATGTAAGGTGTGTGTTTCTGTATCATAAATACCGGGCTCTGTTTGAGAAAGCTTTTTGTGAATGTCAGTCCTTTAATCTAACTGGATATTTATAAAGATATTATATAGTCAGAGAGGTAAAATGAAAATGAATTGTGTTCTCTTTCATTAATCAACACAAAGAAAATGTACACAGGGACAAACAGTTGCTTCCTCCTCCTGAATCCCTTCACTTACCGACGTCGGTGTCTGTCTGAGGGATCAGAAATAGTGAAGGTGTTTTTGTTTCCACATCCAGCCTGGTTTGACTTGTTGCACAGAAACAGGAAAAATGCCGCCCATCATGTTTGACTCTTACTGAACGTTTGTTATGGCCATCCTCTGCACAAGGGGTTTGTGATTGCAGGTTAATGTGTGACAGTACTGTGCCTTCTGCAGGAGTTAATCCACCCATAGTGGCATGCTGTGGGGAGGGGGGGGTGGTTAGGCCAGCTCTAATCCAGAGCTGGACAGGAGGGTTGGAGGGCAGAAATGGGGGATGGTAGGAGGTAGAGAGGATGGATTCTCCTGGCAGATGTTGCTTTATGACCTCCACTAGGCAGCCAGGATTTTACTCAGCGAAGAAGCACAGAGTCTGTTAATCAGTCAGACCGGTTCTCAGATTGTGCTAGAACTTACATATCAACGAACATGTAAGAAGACTTGCTCTGCAGATTGGGAACAAAAAGATGCATCTATACCCTGCTACTACATTTGATCTTTGCAGCTTCCTGACTGCTCTGGTGCAGAATTGAGTCTGTCACACTTCATTAACAGAAAAGTTGGATGAAATGCTGCATGGCCATTCTGTTATTGGGATAACATTGATTGTCGCATTAAATGCCACAACATATAAAACAAAATGAAGTCTGTATTGCCCATTTTTAATTCTGAGATTTCCAAAACAGCTGCAAACATTTTCGAATCCAACATGGTCAATAACAGACAGAAGCCGATCGCTCATAAGTACGATTGGGAGTTGTTTTAAATTTAACTGATTCCAGTTCCTAGCGATTCTTGATTCTGATTGTTTTAAGTGTCAGGGTCAAAAAGGTTTTCATGGTTTATATGTTCTAGCTAACCAGAGTTCTTTCCCTGGGACGCTATGGTAAACGGAGTAGCACATCACAGAGTCTGGTCAACTGCCTTGCTAACGTTAGTAATTTCAGGTCGTTTGCTTATGAAAAAATAAATGGGCTAACGTTAGCTGGGTGAGTGGACCCACCATTTTAGGTTAAGTCTAACATTTTATGGCATGGTGCTGGTGGTGTAGGGGGTTAAGCACGCGACCCATGTACAGACGCTTTGGTCCTTAGATGCGCCAGTCCCTGGTTCGAGTCCCAGCCCCGGTGACATTTGCCACATGTCTTCCCCTCTTTCTCCATCCCTGTTTCCTGTCTAACTACTGGGAAAAATAAAGGCCATTAGTGCTGGTTAGCTGCCTCATAATTGGTATGAGATGTATTTGATTGTTTTTCTGACTGCAGCAAAGTACTAGGCTGAGCGTCAGAGACGGAGGAAGAGGCAGCAGAGGAAGGCTGGCGCAGCGTGTCAGAGACGGGGCTCTCTGTTTCTTCTACACCATGAATCTGATATAATCTTATTGCAAGTGTATCGACTGATCATTTCTTTTATTAAAGTTAAGCCACACTTTCGATCGCCGCCCATGCTGTCCATGGTTTTGCACATGCTTCCTGCGGATTTCTCTTCCTTAGAGTTCGGCAGCTTCTTCCAGTCTGTGAACTGAGTGTCGAAACTAGGAATCGAAATTTAAAAAATGAACGATTCTGGGAGGATTTGAATTTTAGTCCCCGTTCCAGTTGATTCTCGAGACCCGATGCCCAATCCTACGCCTTAGTTTGCTACATTTATCCAGATTCAGTTTTACTCTTACCAAACCACACATGACTGATTGGACTAAAACACAAATGTTTAGTTTGGGGGCGCAGTTAATTCAACACTGACTGCTATCATGAGAGGATACTTTGACCCAATCCTTACTGTCTGGTACAGGTGAAGCTGTTTCTAGGAGCAGAGAAGAGCTGCATGTGCATCAGAATGAGCGTTTCCCTGATCCTCTAAAGCAGCTAAAACATCTTTCTGAAACTGGAACATTGGAGGAAGAGCTTAGTCATTTATTGTGGAGGGGGAAAAATCCTGATGCCTGAGCTTTGAAGCTGCATTTTAGAGCTGCATGTTTCACTGTCACTCAGCATCAGTGCACTTTGGTCTACTGAAGAAATATGTATCCCTCCCTCTCTACCGCTAACTCCATCGCTATCTGAAGATATATATTTACACATACGAGAACTAATGAAATGTTCACCTCAGGGCTGTTTAACCAAGTAAGACTACTGATTTATCCAGCTATGTTGAGCTGATAGTTGCTATTTTCTGTATCTATTTGAGCCTAACTTGATTACCATGGTAACACAGTCTAAACTCATCAGCTACTCCAGATCAATTAATGAATACAGCACTTCATTTTAAGTCATCTATCCGAAACGGTACTTGTTCTCTAAATATTGTGCTACATAGTTTAGCCAATAAATCAGATTCAAGCAACATTTACACAAAAAGTATTGGCACCCCTGTTAAAGATGTGTAAAATGCCTTAAAATAAATTCCTATGTTTTGGTCTTGCATAATTTCACACTTAACCATTAAAGAAAATTTTTAATCCAAATTGAGGAAATAAAAACAAAGATAATTTTTTTTTGTTTTTTGATAAAATCACTGCAATCACAAAATTAACATTAAAGTTCTTTTGATCATATTTTATGGATCACTCTCCTGGTTGAAGACCCAATAGTAATCCGTTTTCTGACAGAGGCCACCAGATGTGTATTAATAATGTCAAACAGAAGTGATGAGGTCTTGCACCTCTAACAAGGTTCCAAGAATCTTGTTAGAGTTAGAAGAGAACCAGGCCCACAGCATCACAGGTCCAGCACCATACTTAACAGTGGGCTTGAGGTGCTTTCCCACATATTCATCGTTTTGTCAACTGTACATTCATGTTTGTGATGGTAAGACTGAAAAGACGTTTTCCTGACATTCCTCCAGAATAAGCGGTTGGCATGCAGAGGGCGTCTCAGTTGTCATGGAGACTTGGTGACCATTAGATGCCAATAGGTGCCGCAGTTCTGAGCTTTGAAGATGTTTGTACCTTACTTATGATCCTGTTTACTGTGTGTGGGAAGATAAACCTGGGTTGTTGGCAACCTTTTTTGATATGACAAAGCCAGGAAGTTATTGTCTTAAATATATATATATATATTTCAACTCCAAGCTGCCCTTTTCACAGCACTAGTTGAAACTATTTAATGGTTTATATTGGCTTAGTCACACATGACTTTTTGACCTTTTACTTGCAGTTTTTAAAGTCTCCATAGTAGCTGTTTGACATTTGGAGGACTTTATTTCAACAGGAAGGAACTTAAGACCTTTCTGATCTGTTTGGGTTTTATATTTTTATTCTTGGTTTGATCTCCTGTTAATTTGCCGTTTATGGTTTTAAATTTTCTTATCAGCATTATTTTTAGAAGTAGAGAATTGTACACTTAAAAATCTACACCTTTGTCTAAAAAAGAGCTTCCAAGAAAATAATTTAGCTTTCACTTTGATTTTGTTACTGTACTTACAGCATTATCTCCAGCAGCAACTGCTTTAGCTTGAAGTTTGACAAACAAATATCCTCATATGAAAATAATTGTTGTTGGACTGGAAGGGGTTCTGTTTCGCAGCTTCTTGTCAGGAGAATCTATAAAGGTTTTTCGGATTTTATTTGAGGAGAAACTGAACTGGATCTCCTCTCTTAAATCCTACAGCTCAAATTTTATTTTTTTTATTGTTTCGGTCATCCTTCATTGTAACGCAAAGGTTTAATCCTAAACAGTTTTACAGAAACAAATGTTCTGACATTACGTGAATTTATCCAAGTAAATGAAAGTATCCTAGTAATCATATCAGTTTTAATCATTTGACATGATTTCTCCGAGGCTTGGTTGTATTTTTGTTTTTGCCATTTTAATTTGCTGATTATTAGTCACTGTTTTTTGGTTCTGTTCAGTCGTACAGATGTAAACAACAGGCTGTATCAATCTGGGATTTTGTCTGTAATTATAGAAACCCTAATGATCTTTTTTCTTGTCAAAAGGCATGCGTGTATTTATTTCTCAAACTTTGTGAATCCCCAAAATTTTTTTATTGATTTACAGAAAGTCAAAATATGTTATCTGTCCAGCAATCAAACATATACCTCCCTTATTTAAATATGCTGTGCTAATGGCTCAATGTAAAAAAATACAGTTTTATACACATCCACTTTCACAAAACATGAAGAAAAATATTGTTATGGAAATATTTGGACCCAAGAAAACAATATTTGTTTCTTTGGTTCAGTGAGTTTTTTTTACCTCTCTTACGTCCTCCTCATCCAGTCTTTGTCGCCAAGTTCTGGACCTTCATCTGCCTTACTTGAATGGCATGATCTTTTGTCTTTCCCATATTGGAGAATGGTACCAAGTCTACTAATTTCACCATGGACCAGATAGTCATGAAATAATTCAGACACTCCGATGAATTTAAAGCATAAAGTATAAATAAAAATGCATCCGTTATGTTTATTTTATAGGAAGTCATTTTGACACCTGTGATTTTGTGAATGACCATTGTTTCTGAACATAGGAATTTTCTTCCCCACTAAATAAATTAGCTTTAATTGTCACTGAAGTAAAATATTAATTTGCTTTTGACACATCTTTGTCAGGGGTGCTAAGAAGTGTGTAGCTGCAGCTGATATTAGAAGGTTTTAGACTGTGTTCTCTGTGAAATAGTAGCATTTGTTCAGGTGCCTTGCATCAGTAAGCATGTTGTTTATGTTTGTGTTCACAAAAGTCCATTAGTCTCCTGAAAGCTACTTTTATTGTGTAATTTTCTGTTTCAAACACATTTTGTACCAGCACAGTTTGGCTCTGGAGAAATACGAGAAACCAGTATGTTGAAATGTCGAAGCAAATTTGGTAACAGTGACGTAGTAAACAGGTTGTACAAGTTCAGAGAATCCAACATCCCAGTTGACACCCACACCAATGTCCTCCACCGTGTCAAAATGCTTTCAGCTTCTGTCAATAGACCTAAAAAATACTGACTTCCCACACTTTCATAGCCTTGGATTACAGAAATAACATTTTTCAGCCAAAGTTGCTGTTTTCTCTTTTTCATGGGAGACTTTGCAGACAAGTCAGCTGAACATTGGTCTCTTAGGAAGTTTATGCAAACATCAAACCAAAGTTCCTCTCTCCTCTTGCTAATAAGACTATTAGACAAAAACATCTGCCAGAGGATCATCTTAATGACTTCGCAATCACCTGAACAGTCATCAGTGTGGCAGGATAATTACAATGTCAGCTCCGCTTCCCTCAAGGAAATACAATAAAAAAAAAACATTCCCAATCAGTTAAACAAGGATGCCAAAAGTAATAACCTAAAGGAGACATTTCTTTGCTTGTCAGCAACTTAAAATAGTATGCAGTGAGTGCAGTCATTATGAAAATAATGAAATGAAAATATAGTGAAATAAACGAATAACGAGTGAGTGACTGAGTCTGATGCAACGTCCCAATAGTCCCTGGCTGCTGCTGCCATGGGAGCTGAAAGGAGACGGAGAACCAGCTGCAGAAACAGAATTATAATACGGCTTTAAGAGCGCCATCACAGATGCTTTTATTAAGACCTACTCTTCATTGCATTGGTTGGTTAAAATGCTTCATGTTATGTCTTAGTTTATACAGGTGGCTAAAGCTGTTAACTTCCCATCCGGTTCCTGCCAGAGTTTTCCAAACCGCGTCAGCATAGGGCTGTCATGATCCGTCAACTGGAACTGATGACTTTGACTGTAATAATCTGCTGAAATCAGTATTTTTACTTGGCATTATTTTTTGTTATTATTACTGTGCAGTATTACCTGAATGTGTGCGCGCCGTATACGTCAGTCATGTTCAGCTCCAGTCACTGGCTGGTTCCGTCTAAGCTACAGTTTAAAACAAACATGTCAGATGACAATAAGGTTTGTTGGGAACCACAACATTGCAAGCATGATGCTTGATGAGTAGCTGAAGCAGGGTTTACTGATGAGCTGTTTGTTAATACATTTGCTGAAGTTAGACACATCTGTCTGCTCCATTTTATGCTAAGTGTTTATAGATTTTTGTTACATTGGTGTCTTTCAACTTTTTTTGCACCCTCTTTTTGGCAAAAATAACTTTTTATCAATAGTTTTTTGGTCCCAAGAAAGATAGATTTAAATGAAACTTGGTGGCTGATCTTGGCCAGTTATCCTGCAGTTTTGTGGGGCACACAGATGTCCCAATCACCTGATGTTGAGCAAATGGACATGTGAGGACATCCATGCACATCATATTATTCTGCAGTATTCTAAAGAGTGCACCCCAGGTCCTGGGCACAATACGGCTATCCAGCCTCATGGGAACCCTTATCAAACTCAGTCAACTGGTGTTAATGCAGTCTTAATTTGTCTATGAGCATCCTTAGTGTTTGGGCACCTTCACTCATCAGTTTTACTGATTGAGATGCGGCAGCAGCTGCCTGTGACAAAATCACTCGGCCTGTTACCTCAGTACCTTCCTTCCAGTGTCAACATACCAGCTCCTTGCAAACTGAACCATTCTCATTACTGGTCTGCTTGTGGACCAAATTATGCCCTAGACCACAGGTGTCAAACTCCAGTCCTCGAGGGCCGGTAACCTGCAACTTTTAGATGTTCCTCTGCTTTAACACACCTGAATCAAATAATTGGATCATTAGCAGGACTCTGGAGAACTTGACTGCATACTGAGGAGGAAATGCAGCCATTTGTTTGAGGTGTGTTGGACCAGGGACACATCTAAATGTTGCAGGACACTGGCCCTCGAGGACTGGAGTTTGACACCCCTGCGGCCTAGACCTTTTGTTTCTGCAGTGAGTATAACTGCATTCTATAGTTGTAAACAGATATTTACATACACTAAATAATAAAATAAATCTTTTTTTTCTAAACGTTTCCAGTTTTAGTTCAGTAAAGATTATCATAATTCTTAATTTTGTTTTCTAAAGTCCAGAATAATAGAAGAGAGAATTTTTTATTACTTTCTTCAGTCAGAAGTTCACATACACTAAGATGTCTATAACCAAGGAGAATGTCCTGGCTTTGTGATTTAAGACATTTGAGTTAAATTGTGGCAACACCAGGGTGCGGCAGTGGTGCAAGGGTAGAACGTGCGTCCTGTATTCAGATGTTTCAGTCCTCGACGCAGCCTGTCGCAGGATTGACTCCCGGCCCTGGCGACCCTTGCTGCATGTATTCCCCCTCTCTCCAACCCTTTCCTGTCACCTTACTGTCGACTAAATGGAAAAAATTACAGACAATAGTGCCGCAAAAAAGCAATTAAAAACCGTGGCAACACCTGAAATACGGCTTCCTTTGACTGTCTGAGATTAATAGACAATTATAAGAAATCAGCCAAGATATCAGGGAATGGGGGACCTCCATAGTTCTGACTCATCTTAAGGTACAGTCTCCAGTTGCCTAAAGGTTTAAACAATGATTTGCAAGTATAAAGAGCATGGGAACATCCAGCCAATATGTTGTTCAAAAAGGAGACGGGTTCTGTGCCCCAAAGATGAACGTGTTTGTGTGATAGTGTGAATCAACCCCAGAACCAAAGCTAAAGACCTTGTGAAGCTCCTGGCTAAAGCTGGTAAAGATTAAGAACATCTGAGAAAATCAGAAGAAATCAGATTTCAGGAAGAGAACTATGGACCTCCACAAGTCTGGCTCATCATTGGGTACAATTGCAAGTAAAAATATTATAGGAATGTCAAGGCATCATACTGTTAGGTTCAGGAACAAAATGGGTTCTGTGTCCTAGAGATGAATATATTTTGGTGTGAAATGTGCACACCAACCCTAGAACCAAAGCTAAAGACCTTGTGAAGATGCTGGCTAAAGCTGGTTAGACATCATCATTATCCAGATTAAAACAGGTCTTGTACTGACATGGACTGAAAGGCCACTCTGAGGAAGAATTATTCCAAATGCAACATAAAAAACCAGATTACAGTATGGAAATACATTTAGGGACAAATACCCTCATCTTTAAGGACACGTCTTGTGGTCTGATAAAAATAAGTGTTGACCTAAATGACCATTGTTAGATTTGGAACCAGATCACTGGCAGCATCAGTATGTGGGAGTGGTTTGAAGAAGTGACTTTAGAAAATATTTGCTATCATCATTAGAACATTATTTGAAAATATTGAAGCAACTTCTTAAGACATCAGCCAGGAAGTTAAAGTTTGGCCACAGAACTCCAGCAAACCATGTAGAAGGATTCCTAAAATGTTTGGTCTAAATCTCTAAAAAGGAAATATTCAGGAAATATATGTAAACTTCAAAATTTGAAAAACTATAAAAGAAAAAACAACAATGTGTATGGATTTGAGCAAGTTTGTCGGAAGACAAATTATGATGGCTGAACTGCTGGGTCCGGGAATGGTGTGGTTTTTCCAGTCTGCAGTGGTCAATATGTATCAAAAGTGGTCCAAAGAAGGAACAGCGATGAGCACGGTCATTGGCAGCGAAGGGTCATTGATGCACGAGGAGCAAAGGGTCTGGTGCCCATGCTGGCCGTAATGTTATGCCTGATGGTTGCATTTTATCCTTACTGACACATTGATAAACATATAGGGGCAATTTGGGGTAGCGTGTTTATCCTAATAATACACTTCCTGCAAGGCTGGGGATTGAACCTAAGCTTTCGATTAGAAGACAAGCCTTCCAACTGCATCTGGACAGGTGGACACAGCCCACGAATAATAAGTGGGTCTCAGATTCAGCTGTGAAAAACAAACCAAAACATTCTGCATCTACAACATGCATCTACAACATGTCTCAGCTGTATGTGATTAAGAAGAGAAACTCGGACCTTTTCCTTTCTGGCAACAGAAGCGTCTGTTACTCATAATGCAGGGAAACAAAAGAAAAGAAATCTGTTTTGAATGATTTATGGCATGAAAATGTTTGCCGACTGTTTGATGTCAGACAGCAGGCATTTGTAAAAAAAAATAACTGGAAAGAGCAGAAGTCAGTATAATGGTACAGTGCTTTAAAAAGGTTTTTGCTCCCTTACAGATTTTTTGTTTTTGCCATTTTCTCACACCCAAGTGCTTCAGATAAAAGTTTTTATTTTATTTTAATATCAGACAAACCTGATTAAATACACAAAACTGCTGCAAATGTTGATTTTGTTTATTAAGCGAAAAAAATATTCACACCAGCCTGGCCGAGTTTGAATATGTAATTACTCCGCTGTTAAATCATGAATTAACTGTAGTTAACCACAGTATTTTGTTCAAGTTCACTAGCTACACCCAGACCTGCTGAATGAAAAAAACTCACTTGCATAGAACCTGTCCGACAACATGAAGTATGAGACCTAAAGAAAGGAAGACATATTTTGATCTAAAGTAATTCCAGAGCAAATGAGAAGTTGTTGACATCTATCAATATGGATAGGGGTGTGAAGCCACGTCTAAGGCTACGTTCACACTACAGCTCTTGATGCTCAATTTCGACTTTTTGGTGAAATCCGATTTGTTTGCGTGGTCATTCACGTTTCCAAATATATGTGACTTGCAGTGATCTCCTGTGTGAACGCATTCATACAACTCAAGTGTCCCGCATGCGCAGTAGACGACGCAATGACGTCACATGTAGCGAGCGTGCTTAGTGTTTGCGGTAGTAAATAAATGCTGGACTATACTTTGCGAGTCTTACGTTGTTTTCCAACCGGGGCCTGCACATTAACAACCATGTCCCCCATGGTTGTTGTTTTTCTTCCCACGTCCGCGTAGCAGGACCCAGAATAGTGACGTTTGTCGAGTATCAATGACGTACAGGTCGGATGAATGCGACCTGGGCATACAGACACAGGTCGCATTTGAAGAGATCAGATACGTATCGGATTTAGGACCACATATCCTAAGTCTTTGGGACTCCAGAGAACCACAGTGAAAGCCATTATCCACAAATGGAGAAAACATGGAACAGTGGTGAACTTTCCCACCAAAACTCCAAAAGCACATCGACAACATATCCGGGAGGTCACAAAAGAACCCAGGAAAACACTTGTAACAGTGAAACCAAACAAACAGCATTGAATTTCAAGCACATTCAGTTATCACTTTGGCCTCCGTGTTTCTGTAGCTTGCAGAGTTGGGTACTTTTTTTATCACACTGGCTGCGAGGCTGATCGGATCATTCTTGGACTCCTACATATGAATCACACACTGAGGTGAAGTAATTTCTGCCTCCTGGCGATGTAGCAAGCACCGCTGTGGTGAAAATGAAAATGCTGCCTCAGTTTGAATTTGCTGGTCTATCAACAACTTGGGAGATATAGTTCAATGTGTTGTTCCAAATGCAAAGGAGGGATTGCTCACCTTCCTGTTTATGATTTTAAAAGAGGCACTGCTGTCCCAAATTGGCTTCTTACCGTCCTGCGGGATGTGATCCAGTATCTGTGTGCTTCTCTCTGGGGGGGTGGGTGGAGTGGGGGAGGGTGTATCGGTGAGGCATTTCTCTCCCTTATGAACCAAATCACACAGGGACATCTCAATCCTGGCTAAAAACCTGCTGGCTAATCAGCATAACAGCAACATTTTCTAATTTATTGTGACTCAACCTTGATTTTAATTGAAAGGGAAAAGTGCATCCCACCAAGTGTCCCAGCCCCCCCTTCACACACACACACACAAACCCAAGGGGGGGGGGGTAATCAAAAACCATTTGAACACGAGGATCAGTGCCACATTAATTAAGGTTTGTAGTGCTCGTTGAGGGCCACATGCCAGCCAAGGCCCAGAGAAGTGACCGCTGTGACCCACATGGCCGAGCAGAGTCTCGTGTTTTTTAGAGATAAGCTTCAGTGTTTCCAGGACGAGTGTCTCCTTCCTTGAGCCGAGCGACAGTGTTTGCGTTTAACAGACAGCCGGGGAAAACGAAAGTGATCCACGGAGGTTCTGAAGAGAATGAACGGCTGCTTTTTATATGTCTGTGTTCCATTTTACATTTATCACAGGAATTCATTTAGAAATGACATAATTTCTTAATGAAAATAAATCTTGCAAATTCTACATTTGTTTGTTTAGTAAAGGTATTTTTAAATCAGCACTTGTACCAAAATAACCCACAAGCGATTCATTCCTTTAATCCAAAGTCAAATTTTAGTCTTCTATCTTTAATATACCAAAAAACAATCTCACCTCCTGACACTGCAACCACAATATGTTTGTGTGCTCATAGAAAATGTTCTGAGATAAAGATAAGCATTTGGTGCCTCATTACAATCTTTTCTTTTAATAAACCATCACCTTCCAATTAATACAGACATTACTGCTCTAAAAACGTTGAAGGAATAAATAAAAGTTATTGTACGTCCTAAAAAAATGTGCGTTTTATTTTACATTCACACATAATCATCTGTCTGGGCCCACATGCGTTTAGTTTGAAGTAATTGAGTTACTGCACTTGAAGTCTGTCAGTTAGGATTAAAGCTGCAGTAGGGAGGTCTGAGAAAACCGTGGACTTGGGCTGAAAATTTGAACAAGCACACCTTACAGATCCCTCCCCCTTGCTCTGTTGTGCTTCAGCCCTCCCTCCACAGCTCCTCTCCCATAGCAGAGCCTTCCATGAACGTACAGCTTGCTTTTTCTGTGCAGGTGTCACGTGAGAAATTGGCAGTTTTCCTGTAATGTTAGGTTCTTTCTCCTCCATTAGCACAGCCGCAGCACATCGACAATCTTTAGCTTGAACGATGGTACACGCCTTGCTGGGAAGAGATGTGAGCATGAGCGTGATTGACATTGCTTAGACATTCCTCCTGACTCCTATTGGTTGTTTCTGACTGGGAACGGTGTATTTCTGCAAATGACAGTAGGACCACTGGAAGGAGCCAGAGGAACTTTACTTTTTTTCAGATTATCTGTGTCATATTCTATTGTCAGGACATAGTGACAGTTTTAGTAAATATATACAAAATAAATTTTTACAATAGTTACCTACTGCAGCTTTGAAGCAAGGTGTGATAAACTAAAACCTAACATGTGTATAACTCTTGATTATCAGTAGTGATCTGAGCTGCGTTCACAATCACTGTGTTATACACTATTTTTTCAACTTTGAAGTGCAGTCCCATTTATTAACACGGTCAGGGCTTTAAATAAAACTGGCTGTTTATAAATTCTGCTTGAGACTAATTAAACACGGAAATCCGGATCAGAGCTTCTCTGACATTTCCTGTTTTCATCTGATTTTATAAACACAGTTTCTGTTTCCATTTATAAATACTAACCTGTCTTTTGTTTAAGATTTTCTGGCATTAGTGGCCTTTATTGACAGTAATCAGGCAGGAAATTGGCAGAGAGAGAGAAAAGGGTCAGACATGCACCAGAGGTGTCAACGTCGGGAACACCGAACAGCTGCTTCGAGAGCTAATAGCCTCCATCATGGGGCAATGTCTTTTAATGTCACCAGCTGAGATTTATAAATTGTGCTTGAAAATGCATATATTACACCCGTTTATAAATCCTGATCAGATCTGCCGCCTACATTTCCTGTTTTCAACTTCATTTATAGATTACATTTGTGACTCCGTTTAGAAATGCTGTTTGGTCTTTTTATCTCCCCAGCTGGTCTTTATAAATCCTGCTAGAAACAGTCTGCCTAACTCCTTATTATAGTATTATAGTCAGTAATTTGTTTCCCTGCAATGAAAAGAATGTTTAGAGAAAAATCAAACATTTACTGAATGAGACGTTTTAGGCAATTAAGGATGTTATTGCCGTGCTGCCACTGACTGGGAAAAACCAAACCAGTTCAGTTTTTGTTTAGACAGTTAATAACTGGAATATGCTAAACGTTGCTCTCTTCACCTTCACAATAAATCCCTGCTATGTTTAGAAGTTTAGACAATATCTGGAGCTTTTCTTGGCAAAATAAATCTTACAAGCGCCTTATGTTTTACACATTGCACCGTGTCCCAACTCCTTCAAACACAGCAGTGGTAGTGTGAAAACAAGCAGCAGTCAGGGGTTGTGCCATGTTCTGTCTTGTAGTTAATAAAAATAATTTGGGGATCTGACTCTAAAACGAAGTGGCTAAAAACAAAGTAATTTTCCTTCTAAGCCTTTAGAAGCTTCTGAGAGGCCCAGCGAGAGCACTTTTATTCAAATCTTTGATAATGCCGGGAAAAGAATGGCAGCACAGCAGTTAGATGTAAGACAGGAATAATCTAGTATT
The DNA here is from genome assembly GCA_036173005.1 of Crenichthys baileyi. Taxonomy (NCBI): domain Eukaryota; kingdom Metazoa; phylum Chordata; class Actinopteri; order Cyprinodontiformes; family Goodeidae; genus Crenichthys; species Crenichthys baileyi. The sequence continues at coordinate 97,296 of JAHHUM010002751.1, read as the reverse complement.
TCCCAATGCACTATCCTCATTTAGATTCAGAAAATGAGTAAAGCTCAAATATTTTTTCTCACTTTTTTCTGGGTTATGTAAATGCAAAACCTGGAGCTCTAAAGTAGATTTCAGGTTGAGAACAGACATCTTTTAGCACGCTGCGTCTCTCAATAAACAAGTTAGCAGTCATGTGTATTGGGGATAATCTCTCAAACATTTAGCGTTCGCCTTTAAAGAAAAAAGAAAAGGAAGCACTGAGCCATCTGTTGCCTCTCCCGGACCAGATCTGTTTTTAGACCTTTGTAAAACCACAAGCTGCATCCATCCTCCTGAAAACATCCCCGGAGCCTCATAACGCTCCGTTCAATGTAAAGAGCGATTTCAGCGCTGCAATGCCCAGCACAGTGGAATCCTATTAAGAGTCTAACAGCAAGCTGTCATGCAGTAGTAATGAGTCACTGTAGTGTCCCGTGTTTTGTTTTCTTGTGAATGACCCAACAAAGCTGGATAGATTTCAGCGAGGTCACATTATGGGTTATTATCCTACCGCCTCTCAACAAAAACTGCTGAGTGCCTTAAGTTGGCAGCCTCTCTGCTTCATCAGATACAAACTCTGCCTCTGCCCTCACTTCATCCCGCTAAGCACATTATGTAATGATAATGCCAGCTATTATACGGATCCATTTGACGTCTGGGGCTGTCATCAGCTGGGAGGATTGCTGTTTGCCTTTAGATTCTCACACTTCTTCTGCACACAGAAAAAGAGAGTGCATTTTAATGTCGGGCTTTGAAATGCTTCAGCAGTATTTAAAATGTGAAATCCACCTCTTTTTTATGCAGCCTAGCGGCCGACGGAGCAGTGCTTCATCCTCTTTACTGAGCTGAAAAAAACAGTTACTCCATTTGCCGAAATTAACTCCCAGTGTCTGATCACTTCTCTGCCTACAAAAAACAATGAATCCAAACTCAACTAATGTAACTACAACAACTCTGAGTGGGCGCTCTGTCCACTGAGAGCTCAACACTCCAGTTTTTAAGTTCTTGCTTTTCGTCTCTTTTGTATCCTCTGGCTCGAAGCATGAAGGTGCTGTGTACGGTTTAATGAGGCACATTAGGGATATCTAGGCAGGCAAGTTCAAAGCTTTCATGTTTTTCTTACTTCCGAAATGCTCTTGCAACTAAGCGAAGAGTTGCCTTGTGCACTTGATCGTTTTAAGATGTAGCTGCAGAATAATATAAGTAACTGGCCTCCAGATTTGCAAGGTCAAGACAGACTGTGTTAATTATACTAACTGTAGATTATAACAGTCAATATTTCCTGATAGAATCTCGGGACCCCCCCCCAAAATATACAACTTCTGGAAAGAGTCGCTTTCCTTCCAAAGAGGCTTTCTCATCCCTGCAACAAATTGGCCTTAAATTAGCCAATGACGCTACAGCCTTCTGGGTTTAATTTAAAGATTTTAAGTGTTGTTGAATGGAACAACAGTGGAACAGACAGATTTATTTACCTACTACATCTTACTGCCAAACCTGCACTGTGGGCAAATTTGCTTAGAGACCAGTGGTGTCCAAACTTTTTGCCATGAGGGCCAAAATGGTCAAGCTGAAAACTGTTGGGAGTCACAAAGCTTATTTCTTTCTAAATAAAAATTTTTAGAACACATTTCTTGTGCTTTTTTAAATTTTTATCTGCTCAATAATTAACAAAAAAGTGTTATTATAGGAGAGCATTAAAGTTTCCTAACTTTTTTTGGATTGATTGGTTTATCTTTGGGCTACAAGAAGTTTTGTCTAAGCTCAGCAACAAGAGCGAGACATGGGTTACTCTTTCTTCTGAAGCGCTTTCTGTAATAATCAATGATGGGCCAGGGCCTTTCTTATTTTAAGATTTTATTTGACTATGACACTTACATTATCTCCTAAAATACAAAAGGAAGGGTTTATCTGCATTAACTGCCCGTGCTTGCGGCTCAAATTAGATTTATTCTAGAACTAAGCTCAGGGGCCTCACAGAATCATCCAGAGGGCCATAAATGCCCCCCAGGCCACACCTTTGGACATCCTTGTCTTAGACTGTGTTGTCCTGAATTTGAAAAGTAATTATTGTAGTGTAAACCAAGCTCTCATAGGTGCTCTACTGCAGTAACCTACTCTTAAAAGAGTGACTGACACGTTTGTGACTATTTGATGTAAAAAGGCCCAACATAATTGAACACTGGTCTAGATCGGGGGTCGGCAACCTGCGGCTTCTTGGACTTTCCACAGTGGCTCTTTCTAACTTTTGCTAAAAATGATACCAACCAGTGTTTTGAAACAGATAAAATAATGCCAAATTTTCAGTTTTTTCATGGAATAATAGCAACAGAATGACACTAAAAGTACTGGTAATAGTTTTTGGACCTTTTTTGTTTGTCATAAGGTTGGAAAGTTTGGGCCTTTTCATCAAAAGTTATAAGATGTCTGTTTTCAAATGATCATGTACCGTCTGCAGCTATAAACAGGTTTTATTAACTGGACTGACGTCAAAAATGGCTCTTTGGATTATAAAGGTTACAGACACCTGGTCTAGATAAAACTAGATCGTATGTGATCATAACTATATTAGTCATGAAATGAACATACTAACTGCTGCTTTAGTAATGCTAACCATGCTAAATGCTAATATAAAATTCTACAAGAAGTTTACAATGTGAAAACATACTCGATATATATTGAATCCTGTTTTTATATCTTCCTGTATTTCTAGTTCATATAGAAAAATTTGGTATCGGCAGGTCAAAACTTTACACCATTTGGAAATAGACCACACATTTCTTATTGGTGCGTCTGTAGTGATCTCAATGCCTTGCATCAATAAAATATAGGAGAGTGGTTGTTCTGTTTGGGGTGATTCAGTTTATTTATTTATTCAATTCAGTTTTATTTATATAGCGCCAATTCACAACACATGTTGTCTCAAGGAACTTCACAAAGTGTTTGGAATGGTGCTGGGTTGTTGGGGAGGTAAGAATAAACTATTGAGTGTTAGAGTTTGGCCATTTTAGAATGGGCTATGTGTAGGGGTACTAAGTAAAATAATAAACTGATAAAGTTTGTCCATCTAGAGCCCACTGGTGGCCTTTGTTATTCTAAAAAGCACAACGATTGGGATACCTCTCTCTGTCAGACTGATTATAACCATTGGAAAAGAGAAGGGGTCGCACAGGTAGTAGAAATGGAGGGTGTGTTTGCATCTCAACCATAACTGAGCCGGTTTAGGCAAATCCTGACTCCCCCTTACTCCATCCAACAGAGAGGGAGGAAGGCAGAGGTAAAAATGAGTGGAGAGTGTTGTTTCCTGTTGCATTGTGTGAAAGGTGGGTAACTTTAAAATGGGCCAAGTCAATTCAATCGAATCATATGGATTTCAAATCAGGTTCATACATTCCAATTAATCCTATCTATCGAACAGTGCAGTCAGATTCAGTTATTTATTCAAACGTTTTTCTGTCTAAGGAAACCCAGCAGATTGCATCGAGTCAGTGACTTGCCGCATTCACTTCTCCTGGATGAGCATGTAGAGACAGTGGACAGTCACTGGCATTGACTCATACTGAGCATGCATGTAGCGACAGTGGAGAGGAAAAACTCCCTTTTAACAGGAAGAAACCTCCAGCAGAACCAGGCTCAGTGTGAGCGGCCATCTGCCACGACCGACTGGGGGTTAGGGTTAGTTACATTAAAAGCTCAGTCAGTAGCTATGTCTAGGAGAGAGACAGGGGTAAACACTGAAAGACAGGGCCATGTGGATCATCGGTAGAGGGTGAGCATTAAGTTGTTGCCAGCAGAAGCTTGGACGATGACCCCCTCCAGGAAGGTGTCACAGGTGGACACAGAGTCAGGCCAGGTGTAGCTTCTAGGAAGAGAAAAGAGAGAACATAAAGTTAAAAGCTGAAATAACAGCAAATAATGCAAAATTGGAGAGTAGTATGAGAGTGTAGCAGAGAGAGTGAAAGTGGTCATTATGTCCTCCAGCAGCCTAAGCCTATAGCAGCATAACTACAGAGATAGCTCAGGATAACCTAAGCCACTCTAACTATAAGCTTTATCAAAAAGGAAAGTTTTAAGCCTAGCCTTAAAAGTAGACAGGGTGTCCGCCTCACGGACTAAAACTGGGAGCTGGTGCCACAGGAGAGGAGCCTGATAACTAAAGGATCTGCCTCCCATTCTACTTCTAGAGACTCTAGGAACCACCAGTAAACCTGCAGTCTGAGAACGAAGTGCTCTGTTAGGAACGTATGGAACAATCAGATCTCTGATGTATGATGGAGCTAGATCATTAAGGGCTTTATATGTGAGGAGGAGAATTTTAAATTCTATTCTGGATTTAACAGGGAGCCAATGAAGGGAAGCTAAAGTAGGGGAAATATGATCTCTCTTTTTAATTTTCATCAGAACTCTTGCTGCAGCATTTTGAATCAGCTGAAGGCTTTTAACTGCATTTTGTGGACATCCTGATAGTAAAGAATTATTTTAGCTGCCTTTTAGGTGATGACACCTAAAAAGCAGATTTTACAGATGTGAAAAACTAACTAGTCCACCCTTCTTTACTTTGTTGTTGGAAATGGTGGCAGTGACTCCTCACCTGGAGAGATTGAGGTTCTGTGATGAGGACAGAGGAAAGATATTTGACAAGATCTGGGACCCTAGTATGGGGCTGGAATGGTGTCCATGAGACAGAAAATTGAAATGTAATATTTATTTTTCCTCCTCTTAACCGTTTAGTTTAATTTCTTATTGTGCAAAATTTCTGTTTGTAAACAGTTGTTACAAATACCTTTCTGACCGTGGTGTTCAGTATTTTATTGAATAGTTCTGCATTGTCACCTCTTCTTTGTTACACAATTGTTAATATGTTGACAAAGAGTCGTTTTTAAAATAGGTCTTATACATGCAAATATATAAAAAAAAATAAATGGAATTGGAATTTAATCTTAAATTTAAACAAGTTTAAAACAATTTTTAATGTTTTAAACCTGTGGTTTCCTTAATACCAGAAAGCTGCTCTGCTTGACAGTGTAGACATTTTACTTGATTGTAACATTTGAGAGTGAAAGGTGATCACTTTATATCTGAATAATACTTTTCCAATCCACCGTAGTCTCTCATCACCATCATTATCACCTAGTTGACATTAAAGGAACCACATCAAGCTACTTAGATTAGTGCTTTTATCCCTTCTACATTTAGCTTTATATATTTTTGCTTGGCTTCGTCTCAGATGAGATATTCTGATGATATTTAGTGAAACAGGTAACCGTTTGTCACAGACCATATTGCAACACTGAGTCAAACACAGGGATATAAAAAACACACCATATGGCAACAAACTGGCATCTGTTCTGGTATCTTGACTCTTTAGAAATGAAGCATTTTTTTATTTTATGTAAACGCTAAATAGCCCATTAGTCTCTTCAGCTTCACCTCCTTTTCGAACATCTTGAAATGAGTAACTGCTCACGGTTCCTTAAAGCTTTTATGGATGATTCCTGGTTATGCAACAGAGTGGGGAACAACATGTTTCTGAAAGACTTTTTCTCTGTGTATTTAATTAGCACTCTAATCTTCAGATAAATCTGACCTTAGTTTCAAGCTTTGACCTTTGAGCATTCGAAGTTGTGTTCATACTTCTAATGCAACTTATCTGTGTTACTTAAAGACTGAGTTTACAGCCAAACAAAGGTTGGTTTAAGCAGTAATTAAAGGGTTTTTGCCTGTTTTTCTTTTCGTCCTGAGCCAAGCACTTGTTATATACCCACCTGGCCAAACAGGCTTTGCTGTCCAAGTTTATCTTTCCATTCAGGGATGAAATACTGAACTCTGTTCTTTGAAAGTTTACTTTAGCTCACCTCAGATGGATCAATAATCGACCTTTTCTACACCCTAGAAAGCTTTAGTATTTTCGGTTTTGAGACGTTTCTCCCTTAGGAAGGAAATCTCAGTGAGTAGTTCAGGACAGTTCTGCTGCAGGTTGTCCACAGAGTCTGGCCTTAGAGGTGGGTGTCTGCGTGTCTGAATGTCTTCTCATTGAGCTAAGATGGACTGATACATGTCAAACTCTGTGGCTGTATTGTGTGATTTCCTTCTCTACTGAATTGAATTTGATTTCCTCTGAGGGTGTTTCTTGCCAGATGGTTTCCTGACTACTGAGGGCTTAAAGATTATACATGTAATCTCTAATCTCACTGTACTGAAGTTGCAGAGGTATTAAATTTGCATGTAATCTAGCTAAAGACGCTAAGAAAGTCATAGCATGGAAAGTAAAATATACAGGGTACGTACAGGTGCTTGAAATCCTTGAAGTTTCTTGAATTTTAAAAAGGTGTTTTCAAGGTTTGGAAAGTGTTTGATTTCTGTATAAAGTCATTGTAAGTTCTTGATATTCTAACTGCACTCTAAAAGAGCACTCTAACAGTTTGATTAAAAACCTCAACAGAATGCCAAGAGTGTGCGTAGCAGTAATCAAAGCAAAAGGTGGCTACTTTGAAGAACCTAGAATATAAAACATATTTTCAGTTGTTTCAAACTTTTTTGTTCAGTATATAATTCCACATGTGTTAATTCATAGTTTTGATGCCTTCAGTGTGAAGCTACAATATTCAGTCATGAAAATAAAGAAAACTCTTTGAATGAGAAGGTGTGTCCAAACTTTTGGTCTGTTCTGTACATCAATGCTGCAAAAACAAAAACTGTAAAAGAACCATGCAGAACCATGAACTAAGTCTTTCAGCACTGCTCAGAAACATTTTTAAGACGATCTACTCCCAGCAAAGTTGAACTTCTTAAAATGGTGGCAAAAGAAATTAATCCATTTCTGAAGTTGTACTAGACTGTCAAACCCATGCTGCCATTTATGACCAGGGATCTCACAAACATGCTTAAGAGTCTAATTGAAAAAACAATTATCAAGCCTGGTGTCATGAAGAATGCAGCAACCACAATAGAGGTTCTGCAAGTTGACTTTGCTGACACAGACAGCCACATTGATCTCACCAAACTGAAAGTGGGATTAATCACTCAGCGGGCCCTGGAAGAACGCATGAAGAAGAAACCAGATGCTGAGAGTGAGGCTGGAGTTCAGCCAGAACTGCAAGCAGTTTTTACTGACAATGGTGTCTAAGCTTTTTGAAAAGGCTCCACTCAAATACTGTATCTTCTTTTGAGAAGCTTGTCTGTTCTGGATCAGAGATGAGCACCCGAAAACTAACTACTGTTCTGCGTCTCTTTGTGGAAACGCGTAAAATTGAAGAAAAATGCTGTGATGAGATTCTACGAGATTTTGGGAACTTCTTTGACCTCAGTCTGATCACCCTCTACACTCAACTGGTCCGTGAACAAAACAGTCATTCAACAAAAAATCCTCCAACTTCAATGACTAATTAGGATCAGTTGAAAGGTATGTACCTGATATGGAATCGATATGATTGATTTAATTGACTTTTCAAAGTTCCTTGAGACCACATGTTTTGTAATGTGCCGCTTTTCATATTGTGGTGCTGGAAAAGTTAGAAAATTTACCTTGAAAATGCTTGAATTTTAATATGGGGAATATAGGAAACATAAACACTAAGAAGGGATCATTCCTCGTCGTCAGTAACATTTAGCAAATGTTATTTTACATGTTTGACAACTGCTCACATCGTTTAAAGGTCCCAGAATGATGGAAGCGCAGATGAGAAAGAGAGAAAAGAAAACTGATATATATTGCAACTGATATCGCCAAAGCAATATTTACCAGAATTATAGGTTTTATAATATCGTGCAGCCCTAATCAGAGGGTACTGTACTGTAAGAGAAGTCAAATTCACATCCAGCTATATAGAATCACATCACCTCAAACCAGTTTCATTCCAGTATATTAACATCTAGTCAAATATAAATCCAATTACAAACTGTAGAAGTTTGTTCAGTTTTATTAAAATATGGCCAAATTCGGCTAATCATAAAATGTCATTTAGCAAAAAGGTTGTCTAAAGAAGCCAAGCATGGTGCATCGACCTGGCTTTCTCTGGGAAAGAAAAACAAAGAAAGTTCAGAAAGTTAACAGTGGCAGTGGCTGAATGCAGGAAAAATACCCTGCAGAAACCAGAAGCTGTGGACCAGGAGCACTTTCTGATAGACAGCTTAACGATGACAGTCTACAAAGAGAATGGTAGTAGTACCTTCATCAGTGGCTCTGTCCATTAAAGAGACACAGCAGAATGCAGAAGAACAGGGCCAGGTGTACCTTCCACTGAAAAAAACTGGTACAGAACATAAAGTTTACACGCTCCATAATTGGAGCAAACAGCACAGTGAAGAAATGTTGTCCAAATGCCTCCTGTTGTCGAAGCCTGCAGCAGCATGGATAAGGAGATAGCTTAAAGATAAAGATTTGCACATTTTTACAGGAGGATAAAATTTTTGCTAGGATACAAAAGAAAATCCAGCGAAGTTCAAGTAACTGGACCTAAACCTCCCAAAAGAGAAATTTTAATAATTTTTTAAAACCATGGCTAGAGGTGGACAATATTAGGAAGATGGGAAATTGCAATGTTTTTTAATATTGTGACGATGATCTGCTCAGCAATGGAAAACAGACTTCATTTCACAGTCTTTCGTTCTTCCTCACAGACCTCAAAATGCAGGCTTTCTAGAAACCTTCATGAGGGTTTCTAAAAAGCCTGAATTTTGAGGCCTGTGAGGAAGAATGAAAACTGTCCTAACTGCCTTGAAAGAGGTTAGTCTGATTTAATTTCAGACCATGAGAATCGAAATGTTACTGGTATAATTGATATTTGGATTCTCATTGTCTAAAATTAAATCAGACTAACCTCTTTCAAGGCAGTTAGGATTACCAAAAGTATTTGACATACAGGGATTGGACAATGAAACTGAAACACCTGGTTTTAGACCACAATAATTTATTAGTATGGTGTAGGGCCTCCTTTTCCGGCCAATACAGCGTCAATTCGTCTTGGTAATGACATATACAAGTCCTGCACAGTGGTCAGAGGGATTTTAAGCCATTCTTCTTGCAGGATAGTGGCCAGGTCACTACGTGATACTGGTGGAGGAAAACGTTTCTCAATAATATTTAGATCTGGTGACTGTGCAGGCCATGGGAGATGTTCAACTTCACTTTAATGTTCATCAAACCAATCTTTCACCAGTCTTGCTGTGTGTATTGGTGCATTGTCATCCTGATACACGGCACCGCCTTCAGGATACAATGTTTGAACCATTGGATGCACATGGTCCTCAAGAATGGTTCGGTAGTCCTTGGCAGTGACGCGCCCATCTACCACAAGTATTGGGCCAAGGGAATGCCATGATATGGCAGCCCAAACCATCACTGATCCACCCCCATGCTTCACTCTGGGCATGCAACAGTCTGGGTGGTACGCTTCTTTGGGGCTTCTCCACACCGTAACTCTCCCAGATGTGGGGAAAACCGTAAAGGTGGACTCATCAGAGAACAATACATGTTTCACATTGTCCACAGCCCAAGATTTGCGCTCCTTGCACCATTGAAACCGACGTTTGGCATTGGCATGAGTGACCAAAGGTTTGGCTATAGCAGCCCGGCCGTGTATATTGACCCTGTGGAGCTCCCGACGGACAGTTCTGGTGGAAACAGGAGAGTTGAGGTGCACATTTAATTCTGCCGTGATTTGGGCAGCCGTGGTTTTATGTTTTTTGGATACAATCCGGGTTAGCATCCAAACATCCCTTTCAGATAGCTTCCTCTTGCGTCCACAGTTAATCCTGTTGGATGTGGTTCGTCCTTCTTGGTGGTATGCTGACATTACCCTGGATACCGTGGCTCTTGATACATCACAAAGACTTGCTGTCTTGGTCACAGATGCGCCAGCAAGACGTGCACCAACAATTTGTCCTCTTTTGAACTCTGGTATGTCACCCATAATGTTGTGTGCATTTCAATATTTTGAGCAAAACTGTGCTCTTACCCTGCTAATTGAACCTTCACACTCTGCTCTTACTGGTGCAATGTGCAATCAATTAAGACTGGCTACCAGGCTGGTCCAATTTAACCATGAAACCTCCCACACTAAAATGACAGGTGTTTCAGTTTCATTGTCCAACCCCTGTATGCTAAAATGTCCTGACAGAACCAGTTTATGAGTCCGGTTTGTAGGCCGCCTTGCTCACACACAGATTTTCAGTTCTGCTCACTAATGTTCTCTGGGACTGAGATTTAGGTTTCTTGATGACCACTCTAAAACATTGACTTTGTTGTCTTTAACAGCTGCAACATAGTGCTGCACATGTAAAACCAAGAACCATTTAAAACACAAAACAAGAACAACAATAACAACAAAGAGCTCTTAGCAGTATGTTTAGTGTCATTGTCCACTCAGAAGACCAATTTTTGCCCAAGCTTTAACTTTATGGCTGATGTCTTGAGATGTTGCTTCAATATTTGTACAACATGTTCTGTCCTCATTTTGTGAAGTGGACCAGTCCCTTCTGCAGCCGAACACCCTCACAACATGATGCGGCCGCACCCAGTTTGGATGATCCCAGGCTTGTGAGATTTCCCCTTTTGTCCTCCAAATGTACTGATGGCCACTACGTACAAACACTTCATTTTAAGTTTCTTTAGGCCACAGGACATTTCTTTAAAAATACAATTGTTTTGTCTCTCTGTGCATTTTCAAACTGTAATCTAACTTTGCCACCTTTACATTTGTAGTAATGGCTTTCCCTTCCTGTTGGTGAAGGACTTGTTTCACTTTGTCATGTTTTACTGGCTTGGAGTGGGAACAAAATATAGACACGGACTTGGAATGAGCATGGTGAAGCTTATAATAAAACAGAAACCGAGGACAACGGGACATGAAGTTCAGGCAGAGCAACAAGAAGAACCAGTAAAGAGCAATGAAAGCCAGGGAGCTTCAATACTGAGGGAAGAGTGGAGAAGGTAATCAGAGTCAGGTGAGCTAATCAGGGGAAGTTGGAACAGCTGAGGAGGACAGCAAACAGGTAGACCTGGAGAAGGTGAATAATTAACGCAGAGGGAACTAAACTAGACATGAAGGCAACTATAAATCAAGGGGTGGGGGTACTAATACTAAGACAAACTAAAATCCAGAGAACAGAGTACAAGAAATAACTAAACCTAAAGGAATTCATTTTTATGGAAACACATTTCTAACAATAATGGTAAATGTCCTGCACTTGTATAATGATTTATCAAGTCCCCAGAGATCCCAAAGTGCTTTGACTCCAATCAGTTATTCACCCATTCATGCACACATTCATACACTGACAGTGGTGAGCTACATTGTAGCCACAGCTGCCCTGTAGCCTGGGGCGCACTGACAGAAGTGAGGCTGCCATACACAGGGACATACGAACAGGCAGCCCACTGGTTACAGGGCTAACGCCACCATCGCCCCAATGAACACAGATACACTGTGGATTATGACATTCTTTCACAAACTTGGACCAGAATCTTCATAGGGTCTTCTGCTGGTTTTCTGAGGTTTATACTTTCTTATGAAAACTTTAATGCTGTCAAGTTAATATTCAGCTTTAATTATGAAACTCTGCAGTGGTAGCTGTGCTGTTTACCTCTTAGTACTCATATGATAACTCATCTTATGTTTTATTATGACTTGAATTCAGTCACCATAAAAATATAGTAGGCCATGCTAGCAGCTCCATACTGAGATTCAACATTTCCTTCGAATCTGAAACTTTCTGGTGTTTGCAGCAGTGCTGCCTTCCTTTAAACACCCAGAGAGGTGAGGTGATAATAAAGGGTGCTCAGAGAGTTCCAGTCCATTAGCAGGTCCAGCCAGGTCAGTTATAATATACATTTTTTCAGTCGAGTGATTGCTTCATAAAAACACAAGTCACCCTGAAGATTTATTATTATTTTCACTCCAACTCTGTGTAGAAAATGCTACACTTTGTGATGAAGCGTGAAGACAAAATTGCATGGTTGAAAAAGGGGGATCATATCAAAGTGTCCGGACCTAGAACTACAACCCCTATCCCTGCTGAACCCCAACTCATAATAGGAGGAGGTGCAGGGAGATGATGCTGAAAGTTCATCAATAAAACAAAGTAACTTTCTATCATCAGCCATTGATTTATTTAGTATTTGGATAATGCCTTCAAAAAAAGGTTTTGTAATGCCCGTTATTTCCTGTCCTATAAATGCACAGTTAGACACTGAACTCTTTATACACTTTTATCATTCTGTCAAGTGTGTTGATGACGAAGAAATTTGTCAGGATAATAATGCATCTTGACTTAGAACAAAGAGCATTTAGGCTTTTCTTTAGGAAATATATATATATATATATCACATATCCTGCAACGTGTAATACATTTTGGCCGGATTGGAAAGTTGGGTGGAAATTGAAAAGAAATGGTGCATGACAAGCTTCCATCCTGCAGAGCTGATCTGTCAACTGCTGCAGCAGAAAGTTGGAGGCTGACTGATGGAGAGTGTTGTTATTTACGAGTGAAGATCATGTCTTTAAAATATTAGGCTATAAGAGAAGCATGAATACAGCGATTCAGTGTTTTTTCTTAATGATTTCAGATTTTTTTGTGTTTTTACAAACTTTTCTGGGCATGATTGGTGTATTGATTTGGACCTTTTAATGTTTCATTTGAACAGGTATTTGTTCCCTCTCTACACTGTGTCAAAATGTTACACACAGGCTCAAATATACATTCATATTCAGTAAATAAGAATATTATTGAAATCTATTTATTTAAGTAACTCATTTCACAAAGTGAAACACGATTATAGATTAATTACACACAGACTGATGTTTTCAAGCCTTTATGCCTGTTGATTATGATTTTCAGCTTACCGCTAAAAAAAACATGACATTTAAGATTAGAATATTACATCAGACCAATAAAAACATTTTTAATACAGCAATGTGGGTTTAATTAAAAGTATGTTTAATACCTGCTTAAAGGTTTTTATTTTCACAAGATACTTTTATTCTGACAAACAAGCCTAATCAGAACACATATTCTAATTTGTTAAATATGAGTGTAGGTGCAGCCTCACACCTGGCCCTTTCTGTAGCCATCATAAAGCTCCTGGCATAATTAAAATATTTATAACTCTTCTTATCAGATTTGGTAGAATTGAACTGTCAGCCTGAGATGCAGAGAGATTATGATGTTCAGGAGCAACCCAGGAACCACCAAGGCACGAGCCTTTTGTAAACTGGAAGATGCTGCTCCACTCAGATGTAAGGGTAACATCATACTCCATAATACCCCTGCTCCAAAATTTACGCCTTTCAGCTTGGCTGAAATTTGCAGATTTTCTTCTGAAGGAAATATAATTGGGTTTCCTAACCGGATGGTGATTCCAAAAACGCATCAAAACTCTTTAAGGAGTTCATAAAGGAAGCCGGTATTAGGCTTGTGGAAAAGCCTTTCCGAAGCAACAACTTCAGCCGTGTTGCAAATTGATGCCTTAAATTTTGGTTCTGTTGTTGAAATTTGTGTTCTTATCAGATATTATTTCTATATGTCTTCACAAATTCAGGACTTTATTCTATTACACGGACTAGCAGAGGAGGTCATTTTCCCTCTGTCACAGCAGCCCAAACAATGACAAAAATAACTAAAGAGACTTTTCTTTCCAAAAAATTCCTAAATATCAGAAAAAGACTTGATGTCGTTATGGGATGGACAGGCTTTTTTTTTTTTTTTTTTTTTTTTACAATAAATTAATTTAGACTCATCTTTTAGATTAGAGCAATGAAAAATACCAAATTGTTAACCATTATTCCCCAGACAAAATGTCATTGTGTGTAACAATAACAGTAAATGATTGTTTATTGTTATTTTAAAGGTAGATGGTATTTTTCCTTTTTAAAATACTGTGGGTTTGTGTTTAGAGTAAAATATTTGTGAACGTCAGATGTCATAATTTTGTTAATTTAGTCGAGACAGAAAAACACCAATCGAAACAACAAAAAAAAGAAACATGACAAGAAAATGTTTGGAATATTTTTTGGATGTCAATATATTTAAAATAAATACAGAAATATCCTCGCTTATAACATTTCTTACATTCCACATGCTGGCACCTTGTGGTTTCTATTTTACACACTTGGCATGTTAATCTATGGTTCTTGCTTTTTTATCGATGGCACTCTGAGACTCTCTTATGTTGGGCCAAGGACATACTCAGGGTGTAATTATCTGTGGAGCTCATAGATGAAATTATATCAGACCATATAGGCATCACGCCCCAGGCTGTGACAGGCCATCTTCTCCTCCCAGCTCCACTGAAATATTTCTCCTGTGTATTTTAAATTGTCTGATTCTGCATGCATCAGAAGATCTTACAGGACTTGAACATGTTACAATGTCCAAACTGGACATTCTAAGATCTTAATAGTAACCCTGGGCTTCACTGTGCCGCAGGTGTTAGCACTGTTGTCTTGCAGCAAGAAGGTCTTGGGTTCAAATCCGAGCCTGGGGTCTTTGTTCATGGAGTTCGCATGGTTCTCCCCGTGTATGTGTGGGGTCTCTCCAGGTAATCCAGCTTCCTCCCACAGACCAAGAACATGATTATGTTAATTTATTACTTTAAAATTGCCCTTAGGTATGAGTGTGTGTGTCCTCTGTGTCTGTGTATAGAGACAAAATGATTATAGAGTTAACATTTTAAAATACCTTTAGGATGGTATTAGCGATTAGAGCTGCTAGCATAGCTTACTATAGTCTCTGTGCATATTGGCTGAATGTAGATGCTTAAGGCTGCCAACATTTCCAAATCCAGCATGTTCCATGACAGAGTGAAGCTTAAACAGAATAAAGCAAAGCTGCCTCACTTTAACTATTTTCTTTCTTCCTCTTGCAGCCAGAATGTACCAGACTTGTATCGGCATGTAGAAAATATTTTGTCCTATTCAATCGATCTTTGTGCTTCCTCCGAGTTTACTTTTATAAACCTTAGTGACACTGAAAACTTTCAAGTCTTCATCACTCACACAGACCGTATTGTTGCAAAGTTTCCTGGTAGCACTTGCGTATGGTGTGTTCACTGATTGGGAAAGGATTGGATCATTTTCTATCATTCTTCCATAAAAACCGATCAGCAACAATTTTTTACTAGTCAACACTATGAGAATTAGCAATTATCGTACCATTAATGAGTAGCGTGAATTTTTTTTATCATTTGCAGAAGTTTGATTCACCATGGCAACAATAAATTTTACATGATAATGTTTACTTAGCCTAGAAATTAAAATAATTGGCATAGTTACTTTTCTTGTTTTCTTACTGTTAGTTCTATGAGAACAGCAATAAATATTAATATTTTAAAAAATATAATCAAATGCAGTTATTGTGTGCTGTGTAGTGCTAAAATTATACTACTTAATGCAGCTGGTGTTCCGAAGCAGCAAATTCAATAATAGGTAAGTTCTGGGTTTTTCAATAGCAGTATTGGTGTTTTGTTTTTTTTGTTTTTTTGACTTGATGGCATGCAATCCTAGACAATCCTAGTCAATTTCCAAAAAACCCAAAACTGCAAAGGGTTTTTAAATACCTTTATTATCACTGTTATTGTTATCGCAAAAAATACTACAAAATATCATGATACACTTTTAAGTTCACATCCCCCATCTTTACTTAAGGGGACAACATTTTGCATTGTTTCTATGTGGTAAAGCGTAACCATCTACAGTTGTAAGTAAACATGTTAAACATAAAGCATTTCTCATTATGGATATGAACTATGAGACAAAGTGGGTTCATCTAAAGAGAATCTAGAGGAAGATAAAATGACCTTTTGGGTGTTTTAGTCTCAACTGTTAAATATAATCTGTTGAGTTAAATTGAGATAAAATGTGATTAAATGACTACGTTGGACTGGCGACCTGTCCAGGGTGTAACCCGCCTCCCGCCCATAGACCGCTGGAGAGGTAAAAAATGACTGACTGACTGAATTAAATGAATAACTAAACGTATAGATGTTATGTATAAGAAGCAGATTTTGCTGCTTAAGTGCAAAGCCTTCTTAAATAAACATCCACCTCTGCTCAGATTACACTTTTCATGAATAAGGGAAGAGGGCTGCGGCTCTCTGCTCGTCTCCACTTGATTGAGCATTTCTTCTCATCCCACCAGCTAGAGCTCTGTGTGACTGAGGAGTTCTGCAGAACAAAAATCCCACACAGAGATCCTAACAATAATTCATAAGTCTGCTTCATCACACCTTTTTTAAATTTTATTTTATGTTTTTTTTTTTTACAGGAGATGATGCTTTGGTTTTCAAAGGTTTGATCCCAGCAGGCTCCCGTCTTTTTGTCTGAGTCCCTGACTTTTGGTTTCTCAGGATAAATCTTTAGTATATTTACAACTTTGTCAGCATTTCAGTGTTTTTAATGCCTAATTGTGAGTTTTGACAAAGTGTAAACATTCATACAACTGCGTCTTTCTTTTTAAGAGGAGAATGTTGAGTTTTCATGTTTCTCTAAAAGTGTAGTAACTTTTAGACAAAAGAAAATAGATTTTTCAAAGTGTTTGCTTTTTAATAACTTAACCTATCAGGGAAGGTGAAGGCAGGGATGCGCTCTGTGAATGCTGCTGAAAAGATGGAAACAAAACATGAAGAGCTTTAAAAAGATTAGCTAGAAACATGAACACAGCTTTGATTGCGATTTATTTACCTCCTCTGGCAATGCACACTGATTACTACATTAAAGTTGTGGTCTAAACCCTTTTATAATAATTTATAAGCCTTATTATTCAGTGGAGCATTACTAAAGACTCATATAATATGCCGTATGTTTTAACACAAGCCAAAGGATTATTTTCCTCCTAAAGGCCAAGCCATTAGTGAATAAAATCTGCACATAAAGTACAGGACAGGTTACTGCTTCAACAGAACCAAGCATTATATTCCTTATGGTATGCAATGCCATTGAAAGGAACAAAACTCAAAGCCATAATAAAAAGACCTTCAGGCTTTCAACAGCTAGTTTGTTGCATTACTGAGAAAAAAAACATCTAAAATGTTCATGTAGTTTTATTAATACATGGAGTCCCATTTCTCCTTTAACTGTGGGATAATGAGGTGTTATGGAGTAGAATGAAATTGTTTTTCAGAGTTTTTAACATCAAGTAAAAAATAAGAAAAAAATCTTTTTATTTTAGGAGTTTAATGAAAAAAGGTTCAAAATGTTTGAATTACAGTTATGCAGTAATTTATCTTAATTTGAACTGGAAGATATTCATCGGTTTGTGCCATTTTGGAGAAATATTATTTTTCACTGTTTTAATTAGGTTAATGGGGCTTCTGCAAAAATTACTGCTGTCTGTAATAATCCATTGAGATCAATATTTTTAGTCAAAACATAATCTTTATGATATCTGTTTTGTCTTCTTATTTTTCGACAAAAGTTACACGTTTGCTGTGAGTCCCCTCCCTAGAGTGTGTGTGTGTGTGTGTGTGTGCCTTTCACAATCATAAGCCAGCCCAGTTGGGCTCCAGTCATCGGTCATTTCAGCAACAAACCTGTTGGAGAAAGAGTCTGATTACTCTATATGAGCCTAGTTCCAAATATTGTCCACAACATCCTTTGGTTTATCCTGTTTGTCGGCCTCATAGGCCGAATTACTCTGAACAGCGCTTTTTTAAGGCACTTCTTTAAGTGTACTTGCCATGTTACTGACCTTGCAGTCCAGCAGCAGCTCTCTGTTTTTATCGTCAGTAATCATTGCTTAGGGAGACTGTTTATAGAAGGGTGAGCTTAGTGTTTCTGCAGATCTGCTGTATGAAGTTGTGTGCCAACTTGGGGAGGTGAAAATGGCCAGTGTGTATTTATTTTATTGCAAATTAGCATTTTTAAGGATATTTTTCATTGTTGTCGATTATATTGAAATATTGATTACGTTGGAAACCCTGAACTCAGAATGTTTTTAGGAACCTGAATGCACAAGTTCTCTGCTACGTTCTCCTGGTTTTCCTGCACATCTGTATTAATGTGGAGTTTACGAGATTCAAAAACATTTAACTTTGTAGATGATTTTAATATCTTAATGATTTCGATTTAAACAATACAATTTCCTAAATAAAATATGCAGGTAATGTATACTAGTCTTTTAAAATACTTTAACTAAAAGGTGTCCTACAAACAATTTATTTTTACCTTGGAGTTGCACCCTGACTAAAAAGAGGTATATTTTTGCTTATTTACAGTTCAGACTAATCATATTAGACATTCTGAATACTCTGGCCTTTTTATTTGTAAATACATAAATAATAATGACTTTGTTTGGTATATTGTAACATGCATTAAATTCGTTATTTGTCATAATTTATAATAAATTTATCTGGACTTTGCAAGGTAACACAACTAACTGGAACGCAGAAGAATAGTTCTTTCTGGGTTCTGATGAATGTGAATAATGAACACAGACAAAAGAATGAGGGAAAAAAAATTGAAGAATATATTAATCTTAACAAGGGGGAAAAAAAATAAGTACACACTCAAAATTATATACTCAGGTCCATATGGAGAGCCGGTTCATTCAAAATTAAATAAATAAATACTGCTAATGATAAATTATTGATAAATATCCCCATGAAATAAAAAAAAATAATTACATTAAAATACATTTTTATCTTGTTTTATTTAATTCATCTCAAGATTTATTTAATTTACTTAAAGATTTATTTATTTATTTCATAATGCAGTTTTATTTTGTGACACTTTTCTCTTGTAAAGCTACTTTACGTATTTCAGTGAGTTTTACTTTTTAACCCCGTTTTTTATTTTAAGCTCTTTTTATTTCATGTTCATATATGCAAATGAGGGGGCGGAGCTTTATCTGTGGGGCGGCGCTGGGACAGCAGGGCCGAGCTCAATTCGTGACTGAGGCCGGCAGAAGACAGCATGCCTGAGGGAGCCAGGGGATTCTGCGAGGATGCCAGAAGGTGCCAGACCGGGCGTAAAAGCCTGCCAGGTCGGTTGCCGCTGTTTTTGTGGAAGCTGTTTGTGCAATAAGTCTTCGTCATCCTTTCAGCACGTCATACACACATATAGTGCTATTTATTTCCCCCCCAAAATAAAACAGCCCCCCTTTTATGTTATGCCACCTGTTTTTAAAAAAAAAACCAACAATGACATCTATTGAAAGTAATTACTGACTAACAGGCAACAGTAACAATAACGACATCCCATTTGCCGATAATCAGTATTGGCTTTCACAAAAACAGTGGCAGCCGCCGTGGCAACATGTTAAAGGCTTTCATAGCATCCTAATGGCACCCTGTGGCAGCCTTGTGGCCAGGGACTTCCGCAGAGTGCCAGCGTGTTTTTAAGCATTTATTTATAATTTTCTGTGAGTTACAATTCAGAATAGCCGCTCTTGCTCTACAATAAACCGACTGTTTGTGCATTAAGTATTCGTCATTCTTTCAGCACCTCACTCATACATATGCTAGACATAGTGCTATTTATTTCCCATCTCAAGTAAATACAGCCACCTTATGTTTTGGGTCTAACGCTGTTTATTAAATAAAACCAATAAAGACATCATCATTTTAAAAAGTAACAGCCCTTTCAATAATGACATCCCGTT
Source organism: Crenichthys baileyi (assembly GCA_036173005.1). Classification (NCBI taxonomy): domain Eukaryota; kingdom Metazoa; phylum Chordata; class Actinopteri; order Cyprinodontiformes; family Goodeidae; genus Crenichthys; species Crenichthys baileyi. The sequence continues at coordinate 77,685 of JAHHUM010002751.1, read as the reverse complement.
TGGAAAAAATCAGCATTTGTTTTAAAAAAACGCAGCAACCGCCGTGGCAGCATGTCAAAGGCTTTTACGGCCGGTCTGGCACCTTCTGCCACTCCTTGCAGAATCCCCTGGCTCCCTCCGGCATGCTGTCTTCTTTCAGGCAGCGGCATGCCTCTGCCGGACACTGCCACGAATTGAGCTCGGGGGCCCCCTTTCCCCAGCGCCGCCCCGCAGATAAAACTCCGCCCCCTATTTGGATATATGAACATGAAATAAAAAGAGCTTTAAAATGAAAAAATGGGTTAAAAAGTAAAAAGTCACTGAAATACGAAAGTAACTTTACAAAAAAAGGTCACAAAAAAAAAACTGCATTATGAAATAAATAAATCTTTAAGTAAATTAAATAAATCTTGAAATGAATTAAATAAAATAAGATGAAAATTTCTTTTAACATAATTATTTTTGTTTTATTTCATGGGGATGTTTATTTATTTCATGGAATATTTATTAATAAATGATCAATAGCAGTATTTATTTAATTTTGAATAAAACGGCTCTCCATAGGTTCAGAGCTTTGGTTAAGCAATTTAATAGTTCATCCATTTAATATTCAGAGCATGTTCAATGCAGTTCAAAGTTTATCTCCTCTCGATCCTTTTTTTTCAAGAGTTCAGTTTAATCCTTCCAGGTAATAAGCCAATCCGGAATAGAATCATGAAGGAAGAAAATACAAGAAAAAGATCCTAACAGCTCGCTATCTGTACAGTCCTCATTTGGAGGTAACAACAAAAACTTACCTTTAAAGGGCCAGAACAATAATCAAAAACAATTCAATTTCATTCATTGATAAATCCGTTTACCGGTAAACATTTTCAAAATGCACATTCTAAATAACTGAACAAATAGACCAGTATTAATACTGGTATTTTAAAACAGTATCCCATAGGATTATTCATTTAATTCTTGTTCATCTAACTGCGCTGTCCTGTTCAAAATTGCTACTTGCGATTAACACATCAAAAATACAATAAACAAACCAAAATCATTGAGGCTTAGTAGCCGAATGCAAAAGCACCTTTCTACAAATCAATCAAAGTGCACCTTATTCAAGTGCATTTTAATTAAAAGGGTTAAATTAAACTTCAAGTTAGAAAACAATCCTTCTCCCAATGGAGTCCTGCATATGTGCCTATTTTCTTTTTCCCTCTCCTCATCAGTCCTTACATCTTTAGCCTTTTCAGAAATGTCATTAGTGTCCGGTTTAAGCATCTGCTGCCATCTGACTCTTTCCAGCTGGCTAAATATTACAATAGAATGTAAAATACAAGTTCATTAGAGTTGGAAATAGATTAGCCAACAATTGTTGCACTCCAAACAGTCCTTTTAGAAACGAATATTGCACACACTGATACTGCAGTCAAGATATATTCGCAATATATTGTGCATCCGTAGTGATTGTTGGGTTGTGATAAACCCACATTTTCCCTCCATTGTCTCTTTTCTTTCACTCATGAATAGAGGTATGGATATGGTTTAGCAACGGTCGAAAAACAGTTGAGCCCACAATTATTCATACCCCTGGCAGATCTAAGTTTAAAGTAATGTTTTTAAAGTTTTACACATGTTTCTTCCGACTTGATGTTTTAAAGAGAATATGTGGAGGGAGCTAAAAAATAGGGTGATGGCAAGGAGGCCTTTCCACCTCAAAGAGTTGGAGCTCATTACCAAATACCAGTGGAAACATTTTGGTTAACAATTATAAGAAAGGTTCGATTGCTGTAATGCAGAAAAAGATTTTTTCAGTGATTAAGTTTGATATGTAATTTTTACATAATGTAAATACAGAACGATTTCTTTTTTTATCTTCTACTCCTTTTATATTTTTTATCATCCTTTGAAAGATGTGTCTCATTTCATATCAGGAACAAATTCAGAACTACAATAAAAGTTTTGATTTTAGCCTGTGTCATAGTTTATTTATATTCTACAAAAGTCATGAGCGAGCTGACTGTAGAGAAGGATCAGCAGATGGCCAACTCATGGCACCAACATTTTGTGAATGAAAGAACAATTTCACATTTCAAAGGATGCCAAACAATCTGTGTGAAAATGTGCTTGGCCTCAGCAATTTTCATACTTTGCTCAGTTTGTGATATCAGGCACTGATTCCCAGCTCAGACTGCCAGTCCAGAAAGCTTCCCAACATACTTCATCTGTCACCATTTCAACATGAATAAGGTCAGTCAGTTCTGAACAGCCTGCCAGCTGAGAGTCAATCTGGCACTATTTAGTTTTAGCTACAGAAGAAATCCACTTTGGCAAGTCAAAATCTAAAAGTGCTTGTTTGTCCATGATGTTTGTATGAACTTCACAGGAATTATACCAGCATTAACTCGACAGGAGATGATTAAAGCATCGAGCTGCAAACAGGTGGAGTTATGATTGATTTCTCCTTCAACTTGTGGTGGCTGTCAGGAAAAAACCTCAAAGGTACCAGGTTGTAACTCGCAGAGCTCTGGATATGGGCAGAATTCGGATCCACAGTTTTTTGAAATATGTAATCCTTCCGAGTGGGAATGCCCGATGCCTTCACTGCCTAGATTGTTCTTAAGTAATTTTATTTCAGACTTATAACAGAAACACGGGACAAAAAGAGAAACAAGGTTTCTAACTATTGTAGCATAGACGTATTCCAAAGTTGGGACATTATTCCCCTTTCAGGTCATGCTCAGGGTCACCTGCAGAATGTTGGGTTTTAAACCACAGCAACTCTGATTTCTTTACAGGCTCAGATTTTGACATGAAGTGACAGATTATTCTTTCCTGCTAGCTGAAAAACTCAGAATGTGGAATCATTACTTTTATGAAAGGTTGAGGCTTTAATTACTCCGTTTATTGTGGTAATGCTTTATTTAATTATGTGATTTTTTTATTCTCTTTAAATCCTCATGCCATAATATTTTTTTGCTATGAAAATATTCATGTTTTCTTCTTATGTTTGTTTTATGTTTGTTATTTAATGTTGAAAGACTCCATATGATTTTTCTCTGAATCTGTGTGGGACATTACTCCCTTCTTGATAAGCGTAGTTTTAGATGTTACATATAACGGATGCTGATTTGATGTGCTCTTTCTGACATTATATGGACTTCTGGAAGACAGCTGAGAAGCTAGAGACACAGCAGACACACCTTTCTGTATGACTGTCGGATAAACTGCTCCTGCATGACTGTTTTGATAAACCCAGTTTGTGTTCATCAATCTTGTTTTATTTCTGCCATCCTGGAATAAGAGATTGTGTTTTTCATTCCAATGTGGATTTTGCCAGAAGGTCCTTCCTTTTTGCGGATAGCTGCATCAGGCCAAGCACACTCTGCCACCAGAAAGGCCTTTCCTGAAAGGCAGATTAAGGCCTCCTTGAAATGATCCCAAAGGCAAAAACATTGCACCAGTGCTTCACAGCTTCAAGAGAGATGGAGGTTTGATACTGGAGCATGCTGCCAGCGTTCAACCTCTTTATGAGAGAGACTGAAGTCTTCTGCCACCCAGGTGGGATTGTTTATACTAATGATCACAGTGAAATTCCCCTTTCTGCATCATTTTAGAGCTATGTGGATAATCCAAAAAGACAGACTTTTTCCCACACATAGTTGAGGAAAAAAAATTAAAAGTATTACAGCTCTTAGAGCTTGAATTGACTAAATAATGAGCTGGATGTTCATTTATTATTCTAGCCAAATTCCTTTTAATTTCTGATTAAAGGAAAAGTGGATTTGGTGTTTTCGCTTGTCTTGGTTTTTTTTTTCTCAGGATGTGATGCTTCCAGTATAAATATTTATTAACTGTTCATAACACTTAGACTTAAAAAACAGTTTTAAATGCTCCTCTTATATCTTTGAATTTAACAGTTCTCAAGCAGAAATCAGAATAAGCTAAGATCCATATCTGCATGTCAGGAAGAGCTTTACAGAAACCTGGACTGAAAAATCTGATTAGTGCGTCTCTAAGAAATATAGTGATGTTGGTTTTTATGGAGAGAGACAACTCTCCATAAGGGGGGACTCTTTATGTTAAATTTTTGTCTGAAATTTTTACAATTAACATTACAAGAGTCATTGGTATATTTCCATCCATCCATCCATTGTATTCCGCTTATCCGGGGTCGGGTCACGGGGGCAGCAGCCTAAACAGAGAGACCCAGACTTCCCTCTCCCCAGCCACTTGGGCAGCTCGTCCAAGGGAATCCCAAGGCGTTCCCAGGCCAGCCGAGAAACATAGGCCCTCCAGCATGTCTTGGGTCTTCCTCTGGGCCTCCTCCCGGTGGGACGTGCCCGGAACACCTCACCAGGGAGGCATCCAGAAGGCATCCTAACCAGATACCCGAGCCACCTCAACTGGCTCCACTCGACGTGGAGAATCAATGGCTCTACTGAGTCCCCCCTGGATGACCGAGCTTCTCACCCTATCTCTAAGGGAGAGCCCAGACACCCTGCGGAGGAAACTCATTTTGGCCGCTTGTATCCTTGATCTCATTCTTTGGGTCATGACCCAAAGCTCATGACTCAGCTCTCTCTTGACCACGACAGACTGGTACAGCGCCCACATCACTGCCGACGCTGCACCAATCCGTCTGTCGATCTCCCGCTTCATTTTTTCCTCATTCGTTAACAAGACCCCAAGATACTTGAACTCCTCCACTTGATGCAGGACCTCCCCCCTGACCCGGAGAAGGATCTCTACCCTTTTCTGGCTCAAGACCATGGCCTCGGACTTGGAGGCACCGATTCTCATACCGGCTGCTTCACACTCGGCTGAAAACTGCTCCAGTGAGAGCTGCAGATCACGAGCTGATGAAGCCAATAGGACCACATCATCCGCAAAAAGCAGAGACGCAATCCTATGGCCACCAAAACGGATCCCCTCAACACCTTGGCTATGCCTAGAAATTCTGTCCATAAATGTTTTGAACAGAATCGGTGACAAAGGGCAACCTTGGCGGAGTCCAACCCTCACCGGAAACAAGTTCGGCTTACTGCCGGCAATGCGGATCAAGCTCTGACACCAGTCGTTCGGGGACCTTTCAGCCCGTATCAAAGGGCCTGGTACCCTATACTCCTGGAGTACCCCCCACAGGATTCACTGAGGGACACGGTCGAACGCCTTCTCCAAGTCCACAAAGCACATGTAGACTGGTTGGGTGAACTCCCATGCACCCTCCAGGACCCTGCTGAGGGTGTAGTGCTGGTCTAGTGTTCCACTGCCAGGACGAAAACCACACTGCTCTTCTTGAATCAGAGGTTCGACTATCCGACGGACCCTCCTTTCCAGAACCCCTGAATAGACCTTACCAGGAAGGCTTAAGAGTGTGACTCCCCTATAGACTAAGAAAGTGGAGCACATCAGCCCAGTTCTAAAGACCTTACACTGGCTCCCCATATCCGAAAGAATAGACTTTAAAATACTTCTGTTAGTCTATAAATCACTGAATGGCTTAGCACCAAAATACATTACAGACCTGTTGTCAGTGTATCAACCACCCAGACCTCTCAGGTCTTCTGGCTCAAATCTACTCTGCATACCCAGAACCAGAACCAAACATGGAGAAGCAGCTTTCAGTTCTTATGCTCCATGAATCTGGAATAAACTCCCAGAAAACTATTAAACCGCTGAAGCCCTAAGGTGCTTCAGATCAAGATTAAAAACTTATTTGTTTAGTGGCCTTTGACTGTGCCATCTAAACATTATTAGTTAAGTTTTCAGTCCAACTTTCATTTTCTTATCCATCATTCTATTCTTTTTATTTTTTTAATTATCTTAATGTCACTGTAATGTACTTTGCCTATTATGTTTTTTATTATTATTATTTTTTTCCTTCATGTGAAGCACTTTGAATTGTCTTACTACTGAAATGTGCTATATAAATAAACTTGCCTTGCCTTATAGTTGAACACACTCTACGGTCCCCCTTTTTGAATAGGGGGACCACCAACCCAGTCTGCCAATCCAGTGGATCTGCCCCGATGCCCACGCAATGCTGCAGAGTCAACCCTACAACATCCAGAGCCTTAAGGAACTCCGGGCGAATCTCATCCAACCCCGGGGCCTTACCACTGAGGAGCTTTTTAATCACCTCGGTGACCTCAGCACCAGAGATTGGAGAGCCCGCCCCAAGGTCCCCAGGCTCCGCTTCCTCAGTGGAAGACGTGACTGTCAGATTGAGGAGGTCTTCGAAGTACTCTGCCCACGACCCACAACGTCCCGAGTTGATGTCAGCAGCACACCCTCTCCACTGTAAACAGTGTTGGTGGTGCACCCCCCACCCCCCCTCTCTGAACTCCTCCCACACCTGAGTTTTTGCCTCAGCAACCACCCGAGCCGCATGCCACTTGGACTGCCAGTACCCATGAGCTACCTCTGGAGTCCCACAGGCCATAAACACCCGATAGGACTCCTTCTTCAGCCTGACAGCATCCCTCACCGCCGGTGTCCACCAGCGGGTTGGAGTATTGCTGCCGTGACAGGCACCAACAACCTTGCGACCACAGCTCCGGTAAGCCGCCTCGGCAATGGAGGTGCGAAACTATGCCCACTATGCCGGTCAGACCTGGCAGATCCAAAGGATCTGACCGGCATCCTGCCCCACCATCGGAGCCAGGTTTAATGTAAACCTTTCAGATCTCCAGCAGCCAAACACTTTTAATCAAGATTCTTATTTACAAAATGCCATTCTTGTTGTTTAGCATTGATGTAACTTCAGGGGTGTACTTTACGCAAAAATAACAAATAAAACAAAACAGAACTCTATCAGCCTAACCTGTCAGAAAACAAACCAGAAGACACAGTCTTATACTTCTCACTAAACAGGTGGAAATGCGTGCAAAATAAGAGGCAGTCCACTAGTACAGATGTTTGCCCAATGACCTTTACATCTAAGCCATGCTGTAGAGAACTCTGATGCATGTGATGGAGCATTATCCTAATTAAAAACCATGCTCTTTTTGAAAGCTGCAGACTTTTTCCTGCCTCACTGCTTTATTAATTTATCTTTCAGATTTGATTCTGAATCTATCTTCAACCCTAAAAGGTCCAACAAGCTCAACTTTGAACATCTCCACCTTGCTGGCATCTGATTCAAAGTAGAGCCCTGTCTCCATTACTGATCCAACCAGGCTGCCATCCATCTGGTACATTAAGAGTTCCTCTCATTTCATAATTCCATAAAATGTTTAAAACAACTGTCATCAGATATTTCTTGGCCCAGTCTTGATGTCTCAACATACATGTCCAGTTCAGTGGTGGTCGGGTTTAAGCCGTCCTTACTTTGGTCCCGTCTGTGAGCACTAAACACCATGTACCTCTGGTGACTCCAGCTGGGTTGTAGATCTGAGATATGTCAGCACTGTAGGAGAGTGTGCTTCTGGTAGCTTCATGTTTGGTGCTTCTTAAGCTGTTAGGAGTAAATGTGTCTTTTTGTAGTAAACAGGTTTCTTGCATCTGTGTTGACTATTTGCAAAGAAAAAAGTTGGATTCGAGAGAGCTGCATCCCTCTGAAAGACTTTTTAAGGTCTTAGACTTTAAAAAGTAAATCTCATGTTGGCCCATCTTGCCTGAGTAGCTGCCTAATAATTATGCACAGTCATGTTTATACAGCTTGAAATCAGAAAATATACATGAAAAATAGGGTGTGATCAACATACTTATTAGTCCACATATTGTATGGATCAGCATTCCCCTGATCATGTTAATTCAATCATTTTGTAAGTTATTTTCATTTCTGGGTCTCTGGGGTGCTTCATTAAATAATTTAAAGCCCTGTATATATAGATGAGCAGTAATTGAGGATGTCTTGATCCAGTCTCAACCATTAGATCATTATCATTATTTATAAGAGCGGGATATGGGTTTCGTCCCTTTAGCAGACTTGTTTATTGTAGTTTCTGTGCATCACACTGAACATGCACACATTTCCACTGTGAAGATTGCAGTTGTTCTGAAAATCCCCAGTGTGTATTTGATCTGAGCTTCATCTGATCCTGCTGCCGCTAATGAGTCAGTAAAACCTGGGTAAGCTCCCCCCGATCCCTTTCTCCCTCCATTTACACCAAACAAGGTTCAGAAGCGGCACAAAGGGGTCAGCGACAGAGGGGTCAGAGCCTCTGTGGGGTTCCACTCTCTTTCATTCATTCACAAGCTGGAACATCACTTACAGATTGTTTATGATGATACTGCAAAGCATCTTGAGTTTGCATCAGGTATTTTTCGCTTTCAAAATATGTATTTAGTAGAAGGCAGGTTGTAAATATGAAATAATGTTCTTGGTGTTTCTAAGGACCTTTCATACAGTATGATATTTAATGTCCTTTAAGGCCATTCAGAGGTTAAAGATCTTGGTAGCAGACTTATAATAAGCCACAGAGGTGTTCAATACTCTATTCATGTAGCAGCCGAACAAGCCGCCTCTCTCTGGGAGGCTCAGATACAAGCTAAGTAAAAGGGTGAGGAAAGCCTCCTACCTGCACCCTGACATTTATAATCAAAGCAAACTCATTTCACAATAGTTCACCACAGCGCCTGTTTGTTTGATAAATGTTGGACTGATTTTCCATAAAAGCAATTTTACACAGTTATTATGCGTATCAACAGAATTTTCTGCCTGATTTTGATTCCTAAGATTTTATTTTTTATAATTGAACTTTTTCATAATCTTTCTCACAGCGTTAGCCTCTGTTGCTTTGTTGTTCAGAAACATAGCTTATCATTTCAAATGGCAGAGAACTAAATATAACAACACTTCATCAACCAGCACCTACTTCAACTTTGTAACTCCTTAACTGATTAAGAGCATTCCCTGACAAACTCGTTAAGGACCAAGGTATAAAAGTTCTGATTTGGGTAGCATTTGGTACCCATTTAGAGCTGTGCATGAAAGGTATGACAATGATTCATTTTGCATGCATCTTTTAGCTCCAGAGCAGGCAGAAGTGGTGGCATCATGAGGCAAACAATAGTTGCAAGCAGTGTCTGACAGTCTGTTAAAACTTTGACTGACTTAACCTTAAGGACGAATGACACCAGGTGGTTATATTGTGGATTTGTGGTTTACTCTTTAAAACATTTTGCCGGATGACACATTGTGTGTTGGCGTTTGAAATGCATAGAATAGGAACTATGGGGCATAAACGCCATCACCAGTAAAGCAATGTGTTACAGTCCTTTCCAGCTTGTGGCCCTCTCAACCAGTTACCCATCGCTGATACCAAATTACATCCAAATGGGACTATTCCCTCTTGGTGCTTATAGTGCGTTGAAAAAGTATTAACAACCTTTGAACATTGTCACATTTTGTCTGAAGGAAAATAGTAAATCCCTGTAACTGAGACTGAATTTTAACTGAGAATTAGAATTTTTGCCCATTATTCTTTTGCCCATTATTCAGCACTTTTCAAGCATTTTGAAGGTACATTTATAAACTTCTCCAGCACCACACTTTGGAGATAATAAGGCAGAAGTAGCCCAAAAGACAACAGAGGCAAAGCACACATGACGGAACGTTCCCGAGTCACAGCTACTTTCTGCATAATTAAACCATTAGCCAATCACCTTTACTAGCATTTTCAATAACATGTTTTGCTGATGCACATTTTAAAGTACTGTAGATGACATAAAACCCTAGCTAGATCCATTCTTTAAATAATCAATTTGCAATTTTCCTGCGAAGTTGTAAATTAGCTGAAATGTAAGATTCCCTCCCGCTACTAAGGCTTACCGATCGAGAGCGCCGACTCTCCCATTGCGTAAACCTCCAGGTCCTTCTTGCATAAGTTGCAGGAAGCTACTTGAAGATTTGGTCCTTGTTTCAACCATGTTTTGCATTTAGCCTTTTCGAACTAGCGGTCATTGAAATCGCCTGGCCTGCTGTTTTCTCCCGTCAACTAGCAAGACACAGCTACACGCTCATAGTAGGTCTGCTTCATTGCTATGCCAGAGGACGCTGCCAGCCTAGTGTCTGGTCTTTTTGTTTTTTTCTTAGAATTTTTTCGGCACTAGAGGCCTTTATTTTTGATAGTAGGCAGACAGGAAGGAGGGGCAAAGAGAGGGGGAGACATTCGGCAAAGGCCGCCGGGTCCGGGAATCAAACCCGGGACGGCCGCTTTGAGGACTATAGCCTCTATATATTTTCAAGGATTTCAAGCACCTGTACGAACCCTGAGTGTTGCAATGAATTCACACCCACTTCGCTGACTCTAAAGCACAAAAAATATCTGCAACTGTTTTTCTGTACATTCGCTCTTGACATGGAGATTGCAACTGCAAGCATCCAGAAGGAGCTTAGAGAATTGCTATGTACTCAAGGAAAAATATATAAGTTGATGTCCCACAGTTTTCCTGCTTTATGTCTGTGATGAAACCTCCAACTCCACCTCCACGTTGCTTGAATGCTAAAACAATGTGTAGTAATTTTGGCAGTATTAATGTTTGCAGTGTGTGAGGAGTTTTATTTTAATAAAACCTGAAAACATCCATGTGCTTCCATCGGTACGCTTGAGAAGGATTAACATGCAGAGTGAAAAGAAGCAGTAAGAGAAGCATGTGAGCTGTGGCTTTTTATCAACAGTGTCTTTCCTCTTGTCACCCTTCCATAAAGGCCTGATTTTGTGGAGTTAATTACTCATTGTCAAAAGATTCTCCCACCTGCGCTTTGGAACTTTGCCATGGGGCTTTTGGCTGCATCTCCGGGTAATGCTCTTCATATCTTGGTAGGTCTGGTCCATTCTCTTTCTATGTTCAAATGGTGGATTGAACAGAGCTCTATGTTGAAAGCTTGCGATATTGTTTTAGAACCTAACCCTGCTTTAAACTTCTCCACAGCTTCCTCCCTGACTTCTCTGCTGTGTCCTTGGTCTTCATGACACTGTCTGTTACCTAATTTCAAGAAACCTCTGAGGCCAGAAACAGAACAGCTGCATTTATGCTCAGATAAACATATTAACATTAGATACATATACAGGGGTCAAATTGTTGGTGCACGTCTTGCTGGCGCATCTGTGACCAAGACAGCAAGTCTTTGTGATCTATCAAGAGCCACGGTATCCAGGGTAATGTCAGCATACCACCAAGAAGGACGAACCACATCCAACAGGATTAACTGTGGACGCAAGAGGAAGCTGTCTGAAAGGGATGTTCGGGTGCTAACCCGGATTGTATCCAAAAAACATAAAACCACGGTGGCCCAAATCACGGCAGAATTAAATGTGCACCTCAACTCTCCTGTTTCCACCAGAACTGTCCGTCGGGAGCTCCACAGGGTCAATATACACGGCCGGGCTGCTATAGCCAAACCTTTGGTCACTCATGCCAATGCCAAACGTCGGTGTTAATGGTGCAAGGAGCGCAAATCTTGCGCTGTGGACAATGAGAAACATGTATTGTTCTCTGATTAGTCCACCTTTACTGTTTTCCCCACATCCGGGAGAGTTACGGTGTGGAGAAGCCCCAAAGAAGCGTACCACCCAGACTGTTGCATGCCCCGAGTGAAGCATGGGGGTGGATCAGTGATGGTTTGGGCTGCCATATCATGGCATTCCCTTCGCCCAATACTTGTGCTAGATGGGAGCGTCACTGCCAAGGACTACCGAACCATTCTTGAGGACCATGTGCATCCAATGGTTCAAACATTGTATCCTGAAGGCGGTGCTGTGTATCAGGATGATAATGCACCAATACACACAGCAAGACTGGTGAAAGATTGGTTTGATGAACATGAAAGTGAAGTTGAACATCTCCCACGGCCTGCACAGTCACCAGATCTAAATATTATTGAGCCACTTTGGGGTGTTTTGGAGGAGCGAGTCAGGAAACGTTTTCCTCCACCAGTTTCACGAAGAATGGCTTAAAATCCCTCTGACCACTGTGCAGGACTTGTATATGTCATTCCCAAGACAAATTAACGCTGTATTGGCCGCAAAAGGAGGCCCTACACCATACTAATAAATTATTGTGGTGTTTCAGTTTCATTGTCTAACCTCTGTATGTGGAATCTGTTTACCAATTAGCTGACTTCTTAAATCATTGGCTTTCAGTGGGTTTCATTTAGGGGTGCACGCCATGCTTTTGAAATAAATATATTTAAAAAAAACATACTTAATTTTTGTTCTGCTAACAAATCATGCACAATTTTTATTGGTTTATCACATTTAATCCTATTAAAGCATTGAGGATCTACCTGAGCATCTTGGTGACCAAGATGCTCAGGTAGATTTTGAGGCAAGTTGATATTAAACAAGAAAGGGGCTTGTAAGTAAAATTCGTTTTAATTGCAATCAATGTCCTCAGCACAATAATCAACAATATTGTAATATTTTGTTTATGTAATATTGTGCTTCCCTATTGTTCAGTCAGTATACCTACATAGCAGACTTCTTGTAGGTTACCACATTACATCTTTGGCATTTCTGTATGTATGACTGGGCTGCGCTGTCATCGCCAACAGCTCAGGATGTAACAAAAATATTGCAACCACATGATTTCCTAATATCGTGCAGCCCTACTCTGGACCATGCAAATGCATCTAAACTTTGAGATATTGTGATTCTAGACCAGCGTGCTTAACAACCAACGGCCTTCTCCACTGAAAACTCAACCAGTTTATGAACCTGTCTTCGCTGTCTGCATTACATTGGTAAAAGACAGATATTATCATATCTAGAAAATCTAAGCAAAAAAAATCACAACAAGCCTTTTCGTAGTTTTTTTGAATAGCTGATTTTAAACCGGGGTTGGGTGCTGGTTTGTTAGGTCTCTAAGCTACTGCTCTCATACAACACTTGTTCTGAATTCCTTCAACTCTTTGGATAAATGAGCAAATAAATCTTCACTTTATGAACTCAAATTTGTGGCAGAGACTTTGTTTTTTGTGGATGCCAGAGTTCAGGGTTCCAGTTGTAAAATCATCAAACTTTTGCAAATTTTGGCTGTGTTCTTGGCCTCCTTGTGCTTAGCTTTCTTTCATGCTTGATTACATATTTCTCAATTTCTGACATGGAAATTAATACAACTGAAAAAGAAACCTTGATAATGATATAATCCATTTCACACACTGCTCAAGGTTTTAGGGATTGTGCAAACAGCTGACAGTGTTTAGCACTGGTGTGTGGAAAACCTACTCTGCAAAATGTTCATAAAAAGGCAGATGAGTGCCGTGGGATTTATTTCAATCTTTTCTTCCTGTTGCAACTGACACAAACATTTTGATCTGGCAGTAGAAAGTGCATCTCAGAGCTGATAATTCATTTCCCTATGGAGACGATGAAGTTTATTCTAGAACATAATGTATGAAAGACACTGTCCTTGTGGTGAATCAGACTGTGTAATGCCAGTTCTTGCAGACGTGACTCTTAAATGAGCTGTGCTCACCCTTCCTCCTGAGAGGGGTCCATTTTGTTTTTTGTTTAAATCTCCGTGCTGTCTGATGCCTGAGGCGAAGTACACACAACATCCATGCTTTGTTCCCAGAACCCAACCTTGCTGATGCTTCTGTTTTTACTTTTCTTGCTCAGTATAATAACATTCCCTTGCTTTCTGAGAAGTATTGCACACAAATGAAATACCACATACAGGAGGAAAACAATCTTGAAACTCATTCAGAATGGGCCAGGAACAAATTGGGTATGGATTTTGAAAACCTGTAGTTTTGCTTGAAGGGGAAAAAATCCATCCACCTGGGGGTATCAACCGTGAACTGTGCCCCAGTAATGACAGAAAACACAGGCTGTGATACAAAGCCTTCATTGATAAAAATACATGAAACAAAGTAGAGAACAGTAGCACCAGTGACTGCAAGACAACGCTTTCATTAGGCGGCAGCACACACATGAACCCAGCGAGAGTATTTAGAGGTTGTGCTTCATCATGCAGTGCATTCAGGCAAGACGAGTCAGCTGCAGACTGTGGCATGTTCAGTCAGTCAATTCATGTTCCTGATTGAAGAGACTGCAGCCATGGTAGACAAGGATTTGTATTCTCTATTCCCTCCTGCATCTGAGAAGAGGAGTTGCAGGAGCACTGGTTCAGTTACAGAAGGTCCACACATTAAACCATGCTGATTTTTTGAGTTGCTAAAACACCTGGATGTCACATAGCATAATTGTATGTTTAGAAATTATCTCATTTTAACCTGAATTTATTGTCTTGTAATTTAAGTGCATGTGAGTCGAATTAAGAGGTGTTCACTTGAGAATGTTATTGGAAAGTTCATTTATTTCAGTAACTCTATTCAAGTGAAACACGTTATATAGATCACGTTTTCAAGCATTTATTTCTGTTAATTATGATGAATTTCAGCTTACAGCTAATAAAAATATGTAATTTAACATTAGAATATTACAACATGCCAATAAAAAATACATTTTAAATACAGAAACATGGGCTTAATGAAAAATATGTTTAAAACCTGCTTTAATGGATGTTATTTTCCAAAGGGGCTTTTAATCTGACAAGCGTCTCATCGGAACCCAGATTCTAATTTATTGAATACAACTATATTTGTGACATAGGTCAAGACAGTTTTACATATTCTGATCATGCCTATATTATTATCATGCATATTATTATTATATTATAGTGTTGTATTTTTGTATTTAAGGAATTTAATATATTCAAACCATACATTTCTATCAGGGTTGAATGATTCTACAACAGTTTCGCTCTATTTGCAGGCAAGAATTGAGTGAACATGTTGGTTTATTGTTCGTATTTCTCGAATCCACACAGGGTCAAAATTATACATACAAACTAAAAGTTTTTCTCACTAAACCTAAATCTATTTTTTAATATTATTCTTGACATGAAATTCACAACAGATGTCGGCAACAATCCACACATGCAAAAAAATCAAAGCAAGTTAGTCCCCAAATGAAGTTATGGGTAAATAATTTGGAATTACAAAGGGAATAAGTATTAAACACACTTACAGAAATGTGTTAAATACTAGGTGGTCTTTTTTGGTAATGACAAAAAAGACTGCTAAAATCTCTGCAGACCCCACACACCCTGCACATAAACTGTTTAGAGTTCTGCCTTCAGGCCGACGCTACAGAGCGCTGTTCACAAAAACCAGCCGC
Organism: Crenichthys baileyi; assembly: GCA_036173005.1. Taxonomy (NCBI): domain Eukaryota; kingdom Metazoa; phylum Chordata; class Actinopteri; order Cyprinodontiformes; family Goodeidae; genus Crenichthys; species Crenichthys baileyi. The sequence goes on along the minus strand of JAHHUM010002751.1, from coordinate 62,587 downwards.
CACAGAGACAGTTTCTTCCCCCAGGCTGTTTCTCTGTTGAACATTCAATAGAGCACAAAACAACAGCAGACATATGTTGCAAATGCACCTTTTTATTTATATATGTGTATATTTGTACATTGTAAATATGTATATTCTGTAGTGCAAAAACAAAAACCAAAGAGCAAAGTGTACCGGAGTCAAATTCCTTGTTTGTATGTACAAACTTGGCAATAAAGCTGATTCTGATTCTGATTCTGAACTTCAAGATGTATGTAGAAATACGTCACCTGCTTTGCTTGGGTGGGATTTCGCCCCATTTGACTCAGGTTATAGGGGTCCTTTCTAACTCTGATCTTCAATTTTTTCTATAGATTTCAATAGGATACAAGTATGGTGATTAACTGGGCCGTTTTTGCAGTTTTACTTTCTTTCTCTGAAACCAGTTAAGAGTTTCCTTCTCTGTGTGTTTGGGATAATCTTAGAAATCAACACTTGTTTTATCTTCAGATTCTTATTAAGACAGTCACAGTGCCTTTCTCTATTCATCTGTCCTTCAGTTACATGAAGAACCATAACCAGAGCCAGAACTATATGCTGCAAGACATCCCATACTATGATTTTCTCACCACCAAACTTTACTTTTGGCATGGTTTCTTTGGGGTGATGTGCTGAACCATCCTTCCTCTAAGCATGGTGTATGCAAATGCATCTAAAGAGTTCAGGTCTGTCCTCAACTGACCAGACTATACTCTCCCACTATTGCAATGGCTTGTCCAACTCTTTTGCAGCAATTTTAAAGGTGTTTCAACAAGTGTAAGTGTATACAAGCCCTTTCAGCTGAGTGCATTTCTTGTTTTCATGGGAAAAATTGGACTTGCTATTTCTAGGAATGGGGCATCTCTCCATGGCTGGTTTATGGTAAAATTAGTACAATGCTAGTTTTCTAGGCATTTATTTAAAACCAGTACACATTAGCTTTAATCTGCATAGGTGGACAATAATCAAATTCACGCTAAGCATACATACAGGGGTTGGACAATGAAACTGAAACACCTGGTTTTAGACCACAATAATTTATTACTATGATGTAGGGCCTCCTTTTGCGGCCAACACAGCGTCAATTCATCTTGGGAATGACATATACAAGTCCTGCACAGTGGTCAGAGGGATTTTAAGCTATTCTTCTTGCAGGATAGTGGCCAGGTCACTACGTGATACTGGTGGAGGAAAACGTTTCCTGACTCGCTCCTCCAAAACACCCCAAAGTGGCTCAATAATGAAACACGGCATACAATGGATACAATGTTTGAACCATTGGATGCACATGGTCCTCAAGAATGGTTCGGTAGTCCTTGGCAGTGACGCGCCCCTCTAGCACAAGTATTGGGCCAAGGGAATGCCATGATATGGCAGCCCAAACCATCACTGATCCACCCCCGTGCTTCACTCTGGGCATGCAACAGTCTGGGTGGTACGCTTCTTTGGGGCTTCTCCACACCGTAACTCTCCCGGATGTGGGGAAAACAGTAAAGGTGGACTCATCAGAGAACAATACATGTTTCACATTGTCCACAGCCCAAGATTTGCGCTCCTTGCACCATTGAAACTGACGTTTGGCCATTGCCATGAGTGACCAAAGGTTTGGCTATAGCAGCCCGGCCGTGTATATTGACCTGTGGAGCTCCCGACGGACAGTTCTGGTGGAAACAGGAGAGTTGAGGTGCACATTTAATTCTGCTGTGATTTGGGCAGCCGTGGTTTTATGTTTTTTGAAAACAATCCGGGTTAGCACCCGAACATCCCTTTCAGACAGCTTCCTTTTGCGTCCACAGTTAATCCTGTTGGATGTGGTTCGTCCTTCTTGGTGGTATGCTGACATTACCCTGGATACCGTGGCTCTTGATACATCACAAAGACTTGCTGTCTTGGTCAAAGATGTGTCAGCAAGACGTGCACCAACAATTTGTCCTCTTTTGAACTCTGGTATGTCACCCATAATGTTGTGTGCATTTCAATATTTTGAGCAAAACTGTGCTCTTACCCTGCTAATTGAACCTTCACACTCTGCTCTTACTGGTGCAATGTGCAATCAATGAAGACTGGCTACCAGGCTGGTCCAATTTAGCCATGAAACCTCCCACACTAAAATGACAGGTGTTTCAGTTTCATTGTCCAACCCCTGTAGATGTGAGGGAAACTTGGATTTCCAGGCACGATTGTAAGGGTCTCTGGTGAATAGTGTGGTGTGCCTGTTGGTTTTGTATGATAAACCTTTTTGTTGTCGTTGTAGAATTATTATTCTCTATTTTCTTCCTCTGACTAAAATTTCTAAAACATTGTAATTTCTCCTACCTTGCTGGGAGTGAATGAATACGTTTTTGAATTGAAATTACACACTAGTTGTAATGTCTTTTACATTTTGCAGAAGCATTTGTGTTGTGCTGGTTTATCTGCTGTTTCACCTCTGCCTCTGGGCGACCTCTGAGTCCATCCAGGCTCTGCTCGTTACCTCTATATTACATCTCTTGAAGTCCAAAACCAGCCAGAGGCAGGAATCTAATGATATCACATATATGCTGTTTGAGATCCTATATATTTACTTCAGTTGATTAAATCATTTTACCCGTAATTAAATAATTTACACCCGTCCACTTAAAGAACTGCCACTTTTGTTTTATTTCTGAAAGAAACTGCAACCTGCAGTAAAAAAGGGACAATAAATTCCCTTTAGATGTTTTCTTTGCTCTTTTTTGACTATTTGTAAGGCTTGAATGTAAGTGTTTAAGCTGGTATTACTTGGGTTTTTAGAACGTTGTTTGGAAACAGGCGTGGAGTCCAAGAATTTTCAATGCAGGTAACCCACTAAATAAAAGTTATTTCCTGGAGGGGCTTCACAATTGTTAAAGCTGTTGCAAAGCTGTGCTGCAGTGACAGGTGTGAGGTGGGTGCCCTGGTGGAGAAGAAACGGGGCAGGTCTGTATGCATGATGCACATGAGTCATGTGACATGTCTTCACCAATCACAGCTCCCTACCACAGCTTCATATGGCTGACTGCAGTCAAATAGTATGTAGATGGTTCATGCCTAAAGAAATATTCAAAATCTAATCCCCGTCCGTCCGTCCGTCATATTTGAAGGTTTGCATGCAGGCATGTACAGGTTATATGTATCAAGGTGTATCAATATTTTCCAAAGTTAAAGTTTAAAAGCAACTAAAATGTTCCATCATACCATTGCTGTGGTCATTTTAAAGAGATGCAACAGAAAGTGTTTCTTTAGCTGTTTGGAATAGGGCTGCAACTAACGATTATTTTGCTAATCAATTAATCTGTTGCTTTTTGAGTAACATATTAATAATCAGATAGATGCTTATAGTATATTTTTTACAGAACTTGAAACAGGTGAAGCTAAAATTTTGCTACTTAAGGAGTTCTTGATAGAGCATATTTACAGACAAAGAAGGTTTTTCATCTTAAATGCAAAATGTAGATATTTTCGTACAGTTCTGGCTTTATTACTGTTCTGAGTGGGTTGATCTTTCCGCAAGTGTCATGTTTTAGAGTCTGTATACCCCAGTTAACGATTATTCGATTACTAAATCAGTTGATAATTAATTCAATAATCGATTAATCTGATTAATTGTTCCAGCTATAGTTTGGAGCATAGAGTCACCGTTCTAGGTCTCCCTCTTTTCTGCTCATTGTCAGTCAGCTGGTTGAAAAAAGGCTCTTACTTTCCCTCAATTTAAAGAAAGACAAATTCAGCTGCTCTGAAATATTTCTGTGTACAGAAAACACAAACATTCAGGACGTGGAAATGAATGTAGAACCACCCATCACTCTTATTAAAGAAGCACAGATGTAAAACTAGTTAGCAAGTTATGACTGGCCCGTCTGTAAAGCAGCAGGTTAGCTCCCAGAGCAGATAACCTGACTAATTAACAAGCCACTATCAGCTGGTAAAAGAGCACAACAAAAAGGTCTAACGTGTGTTTATTCAGTTTTTTCTCAAGTCAGTTAATTAACATTAAAAACAACAATGTTTTTATGTTAAATTCATAAGTATGTTGGGATTTATTTTGCAGCAATAGAAGTGTTTCTTTTTAAAATAAAAACATTTGTTGCTTTAGGTTTTATTTAGCATTTCAATCTGAATACAGTGAATTGTTTTCCCTACCATTTTGTAAGGGCAGGAGAAACCCAGCTTATAAATATCTTTAGCTGAATTGCTCTGGATAGACTAGATGAAACAGCTGATTCTCATTTTAAATAGTAATAACTCTCACCTGCGCTCTCCTTATCTCCGTATGTATGGCAATGAACCCGGCCCCAAAATAGGCTTCAAACCGAGAAACACTGCGGTGATGCTGTTAAGCTGGGGTATTTTTACTAAAGTTATATCACTAGCCCATGAAAGTGGATTCAACGTCACCTTACTTCCTTCACCTACAAACAGCTGTACCCTTGAATTTATACTCTCTGGTTTTCATTGTTCAGATCCTACTGTTTGTCATGCCAAGCCTGTTACTACCAGCTCCATGTCTGTATTCCTGCCTGTGTTTCCATGCCCTTTTGTTCTCCTGTAAGTTACCAATTGTATCAATTAAAAACTACTTAAAAAAACCCTCAACTCACCATGCAGCTCTCTACTCTGATCTGCGCGTTGGTCCAACCAAAACCCAGCTTAACATGACAAGTCAGGATAATTCATCATAGCCTGGTCTCCTTGCTGGGGAAATGGTGGTGGACTTTCGGAAAACACCACCCCCATACACCCCCCTCACCATCCTCAACAACACCGTGTCGGCTGTGGATCACTTCAGGTTCTTAGGAACCACCATCTCTGAGGACCTGAGATGGTCTTCACACATAGACACTTTTCGAAAGAAGGCCCAGCAGAGACTGTACTTCCTGAGGCAACTCAAGAAGTACAACCTTCCACAGGAGCTGCTGGTCATCTTCTACACTGCCATCATTCAGTCTGTCCTGTCTTCATCCATCTCAGTGTGGTTTGGTTCATCCACAAAACAGGACAGGTCCAGACTACAACGAATAATCAGGACTGCAGAGAGAATCATCAGGGCTGACCTTCCCTCCATCCAGGACTTATACAGGTCTAGGGTCAGGAAAAGAGCTGCTAAAATCTCTGCAGACCCCACACACCCTGCACATAAACTGTTCAGAGTTTTACCTTCAGGCCGCCGCTACAGAGCGCTGTTCACTAAAACCAGCCGCCACAGAGACAGTTTCTTCCCCCAGGCTGTTTCTCTGTTGAACATTCAATAGAGTACAAAACAACAGCATACAGATGTTGCAAATGCACCTTTTTATTTATTTATATATGTGTATATTGTACATTGTAAATATGTATATTCTGTAGTGCAAAAACAAAAACCAAAGAGCAAAGTGTACCGGAGTCAAATTCCTTGTTTATATGTACAAACTTGGCAATAAAGCTGATTCTGATTCTGATTATTTATCCACTTCATTGGATTGGTTGAAATGACAAACTTTTTGTCCCATTACTTGTTTTTATAAATAATGTTGCCAATCAGCTAACAGAAATAACAGAGTGACACATTAACTGTTTAACGTCTCTGCTTCTCACAAAATATATTTGTCCACTTATTTTCCGTTTTTAATACATAAAAAGTTGCATTGATTCCGTTTAAACTATGGTGTGTAGTTTCTCTCTAAGGAGGCATAGACATTGCGCAAGGGCTTACTACCAGGGGCAGTTGAATCTATCAATCAGTAGGCGAGAGGCAGGGTACACCCTGGACAGGTCGCCAGTCCTTCACAGAGACACACAATATTGACAACTTTGCACACATTCAAAGCTAATGCGATCTAGATTGGGGGATTAACCTCACATGGATGTTTGTATACTGCGAAGAGTCTGTGGAGTTCCTGTAGAAAACCCATGCATGCACTAGGAAAACATGCAGAGTCCACCTAGAAAGGCCTGGGATTTGAAACTAGGACCGCCTTGTCAGGTCCAAAAACTTCACCATTACTGGGCCTCCATGCTATCTGGAATATTATTGCAGCCACTGATGTTACTGATCTGCATTTCCCTCTCAACTCTCTCTTTTGCACCAGCATGACCTCTCCACCTCTCTCCGTGATATTTAGGATCACAGTCACTAAGATCTATTTCAGGTTTGGGCTTAAAACATTGTGAAAGTTCATCTAAATGGCTAAATAAATCATTGGCTTGCATGGTACCTGCAATTTTATAGTCTATCAGTGTAATGTCTAATAAACTGAGGAGGCTCCGGCTATGTTCGTACCTTTTTATTGTTGTGCTATTTTTCCGAGAACAGAGAGAGAGAACTTGCACGTCTCAGAATACAAGGACTGAACCAACTCAGAATAATCACGGGAGTGAATACACCACATCATCCCCCTTTTAGATGGAAATAACATTTTTATCTACATTAAGTAAAATAAACTAAGGTCACTTATATCAGCTTAAGTGCATTTTCATATAGAACCAAACAATGACCCAAATATGTATTTGCTTGATAATCAAGACATTTTTTTCTTTCTGTTTACCTCTGCATCTAAACTCAGATGTAACCCTTAATGCAACAAGAATAAGAACAGAACACAACATGCATAACTGTTGTGCCTAGATAAACACAAGGCTATTCCAGATATCGTTTTGGCGTCTTCCGTGATTGCGTGGAACGCCTCACAACCACTGAAGGATCTGGGAAAACAGTGGGGTGCTCCCCAGAGTCCAGAGCACTTTGTTCAGGTGTAATGTTTACATCACTTTGCTCTTGTGTTGGTGTTTCAGGTTCCTTGATCTCTGGTCCAGCTACAGTTTGGGTACGAAGCTGATCCCCATGTCGTCTGTGCACAGTGTTCGAGTACCGCTCTTTTACTTCATAAGAGACTGGACCAGTTTGTCTTACCACCTGTCCAGGTATCCTCTTGTGAACTCCTCCCCCTGTGTTGCGAAGATACACCGCATCATCAACAGAAAAGGAACTGTCCTCAGCAGTGAAGTCATATTGAGCTTTCTGTCGATACTGCTGCCTGCGAACAGTCTCCTTGATGTTAGGTTTGATGAAATCCAGTCTGGTGCGGATGTGTCTGTGCAAGAACAATTCTGCTGGAGACTGACCTGTTGTGCAGTTCGGCGTAACACGGTACTACAGCAAAAACAATGAAAGTTTGTCCTCAATGCTGCATGAGCAGCTGGCTAGCTTTTTCATGCCCACTTTAAATGTCTGCACATATCTTTCAGCCAAACCGTTTGTGGCAGGGTGTCCCGGTGTGCTTGTTGTGTGCAAAATGCCATTTTGTGTCACAAACGTTTGGAACTCTGCCGATGTGAAAGTGGTGGCATTGTCTGAGACTATTTGTTCAGGGAGTCCATATGAAGCAAACAGTCTCTTCAGCTTTGTAATCGTGGCTTGTTATGTGTTGTGTGGCATATGAAATACCTCCAACCACTTTGAATATGAATCAACCACAATCATGAACATGCTGTCGAGGAAAGGTCCAGCAAAGTCGATATGCAGTCTTTTCCAGGATTCACCTGGAAACTCCCAGGGATGCGGTGGAACATGCTTTGGCATCTTCTGTTCCAACTGACATGTTTCACATGTTTTACAAACCTGTTCCAGGTCCTGATCCAGATTTCGCCACCAGACATATTTGCGAGCTAAGGCCTTGACCAGAGTGAATCTCATTCAACACATCCTTTCTCATTTTAGAGGGTATAATCACTCTGGTTCCCCACAAAACACAACCCATCTCAGTTGAAAGCTCATTCCTCTTGTTGTGATAAGCCTTCAAACTCTCATCTGCAACAGTAGGCCAACCTTCCATGACACACTGGTAAACCCTTGACAAGTCCATGTCTGTGCGTGTGGCCTGAGCGACCTGGGTCGCATTTAGTGGAGCTCTTTCCATATGCTCAGTTAACAGTGAGTGTACTGCTGCTGAACTCAGTGCCGTTCCAGTGTCACTTGTTTCTGGCAGAGGACAGCGAGAGAGCCCATCTGCATTGCTGTGTTCTGCTGATTTTTTGAAGACAATGTGGTAATCATATGCTGAAAATATGATAGCCCACATTTGAATGCGTGCTGCAGCTAGGGTAGGTAGATTCTTGTGCTCACCAAAAAGTGTCAGCAGAGTGCGATGGTCTGTTGCTAAGGTGAAATGCCTGCCCCATAGGTACTGGTGAAACTTTTTTACTCCATAAATCAGTCCCAGAGACTCTTTTTCTATTTGAGAGTACTCTTTTTTTCTGCTGGGGACAGCGTTCGGGAAGCGTATGCTATTGGTCGCTCCTCCCCACTTGGCATTGTGTGCTGTATAACCGCACCGATGCCATATGCAGAAGCATCACCGGCAGGTTGAGAGGCAGGTTGGAGTCATAGTGCGTTAGCACCTGATCACTTGTCAGCAGACCTTTGCACCTATCAAATGCTGCCTGCTCTGGTTCAGTCGATCTCCAAGTTATATTGTCTTTTAGTAACTTGTAAAGTGGAGCTAGGGCCTTGCTTTGCATTGGCACAAATCTCCCATAATAGTTAACAAGTCCCAGGAACGCTTGAAGTTCTTTCACATTAGTAGGAACAGGAGTGCCATGTATTGCCCTCACCTTTTCTTCTGAAGGGTGGACTCCATTTTCATCCAGGACGTGTCCCAGATATTCAGTTCGTGACTTGTTAAACTCACACTTGGAACGTTTTACTCGCAGGCCATTTCCCTGAAGACGTTGCAGGACCTTCTCCAGGTTGCTCAGATGTTCTGCTTTTGAGCATCCAGTGATGAGCAAGTCATCCAGGTAGACCACCACTGGTAACCCTTTCATTATGTTTTCCGTAATGCGCTGAAAAATCGATGGAGCTGTGCTGATTCCAAAAGGACGCCTGTTGTAAACAAACAGTCCTTTATGAGTATTGATAGTCGTGTACTTCTTGGAATCCTCATTCAACAATACTTGTTGATAGGCTGCTGCCAGATCTATCTTTCAGAAGTACTTTCCCCCCTTGAGTGTTGCCAGTAGTTCCTCCAAACGTGGTAGAGGGTACGTAAGTGCTTCAAGGGCTTGGTTCACTGACACTTTGTAATCCCCACACAAACGAATAGAAGCGTCGCTCTTTAGCACCGGCACTATTGGTGCTGCCCACTCGCTGTGTCTCACAGGTGTAATAATGTTACACTTTATCAATCTTTCAAGTTCTTTTTCCACTCTTTCCTTCATCGCGAATGGAAGAGGCCTGTGTTTACAAAATTTGGGCAGCATTTCAGGTTTGACCCCGATGGTAGCATGTCGTTAGCTTCCAGGTACTGCTCCAGACGCTCGATATAAGCTGTCCACGGCTCAACCTCTGCTCTGAAGTCATCTATTTTGCCAACCTGAGCCATTGTACTCACTAGTACTGATACTTGACGTCTTCTCTCCTCCGAAAAGTATCCTCGTCGCCAGTTGTAATGTCTTAATAAACAGAGGAGGCTCTGGCTATGTTCGTACCTTTTTATTGTTGTGCTATTTTTCCGAGAACAGAGAGAGAGAACTTGCACGTCTCAGAATACAGGGACTGAACCAACTCAGAATAATCACGGGGGTGAATACACCACAATCAGATACATTGCATCCAAGCACTACTTTTTTAATGCGATATTGCCCTCCTTGATATTGCGATGATGATTGCAATCGCATACAGTGTGTGCATTTTTCTACCAGAAATGCATCATATTCCTTCTAGCTTATTTACTGTTTGTTGAGAAATGTCCAAGTGGTTTTTGATGTTATTTTTCTTTTGGAAACATGGTTGTTCCACTGCAATAAAGCGTGAGTTATGTGGAAGCAAAGCACTGGTTCTGTTCTGGTCCGTCAGTGTATCTATTGTTATCCTCCCATGTTGTCAGAGATTGTATCTCCTGCAGGATGGTGCCTGACCAGTGCTGATTCAATAAGATGTAGCACTGATGGCTCCTTCTTTACTGCATGAGCTAGGTGAACACTGGCATCAGTCTCTGTTTGCCTGCTTCCACACATGTAAAAACTGCATAAAGAATAAAAGCAGTGGAGGATAAAAGTAATTAGAGAAGAGATTTCCTCCTTTGTGACGGTTTCCCATTTGCTCTGTTGTTCACAGCATAAATCCCTCTTTGATTTCTCACTTTCTGGAAGATGAATTGTGTCATTAATTGGAATTGAAATGCTGAACAGTGTAATGAGCCCCTGCATACATTGTCTTGCTCATGCTCATTTTTCATGAGCCAAAGCACTTTTTGCATCAAGCCCAAGGGGTCATTTTCAATTAATCCCAAGGCATACTGTAATTGGCTCCCAAGTTCTGACTTTTTAGCAGAAGAAAATCCATTATTTATTTGCTTTTCTTACACAATGTTCGCTTGGAGCCTTTTTTTCACCTACTTCCTGCCAATAAAAAGCCTCCCATGGCTTTATTTATGAAAAGTGAGGTGAAAGGCATTAGTAATCATGAGTCATGTCCTCATCCTTTCCCCCCTTTGGCTGGCAGGCTGTGACCACCAGCTGACAGATTAAGCCTTTTATGCAACAAGGGCCCAAAGAATGACCTGACATATTTTCTTCTTTTTAATGTTATTTTATGTTATGTCTATTTTAATGTTGAGTCAATGCAGCACAGGTGATACAGTGGCTAGTAAAAGTCTGCTCACCCCTGGTAAAATGCCAGGTTTCTGTGATGTAAACAACTGAGAGCACAACGCATCATTTCAAAACTTTTTGTACCTTTAATGTGACATTTATCCTCAACATTCAGAGAAAAACGTTAGAGAAAAACGAAAAAAAAGTTAGTTAATAAACATAAAGATAAAAACTTTAAAAATAAGTGCAATAACCCGATTACACAAGTATGCACACCCTTAAAGTAATACTTTGCTGAAGAAGCCTTTGATTTAATTTCAGCATTCGGTCTTATTTTGTACACACCTGCTATCAGTTACAGTGAATCTGATGAACCAAAAAGTTCAGCTGTCTCAGTCAAACCTTGCTGATATTTGCTCAGTTGCATCCTTTAGCTAAAGCCACAGTTTGCAGAGAGGTTACAAATGCTTCAAAGGATCTTCTTGTATAAAGACATCAATCATTGATAATTCATAATTGGCAAACATTTTGGGGAAAACCTGGTCTGATTCGGAGAGACGGCATCCATCCCACTTTGGATGGAGCAGCTCTTCTTTCAAGGAATCTGGCCAAATTTATTAGTTCTCCAAACCTCTGACAACCCAGGGTTCAGACCAGGAAGCAGGGTCGTAGTTTAACACTCCTATCTGCAGCTTCTGTACTGCTACCCACCCATTACCATATTAAGACAGTGTCTCGCCCACGGCCAAAATTGAATAGATTAAAAAATTATCTAAAAAGAGGAAATCAGGAAAATCTAATAAAAATAAACACAACTCAGACTAAAATAAAAATAAAACAATTAAATGTGGCTTACTGAACATAAGATCTCTCTCTTCAAAGACTTTGCTAGTTAATGACCTGATTTGTGACAATAAGATTGATTGATTTTGCCTCACAGAAACCTGGCTGCAGCAAGAGGATTATGTTACTATAAATGAGTCAACTCCTACTAATTATTTAAATTTTCACATTCCTCGAAAGACTGGGCGAGGAGGAGGAGTAGTAACCATCTTTCAGTCCGATTTATTGATTAGTCCCAGACCAATCAATAGCTACATCTCTTTTGAATATTTAATCCTTAGTTTTCCTCATCCAAATTGCAAAGCACTAAAACCACTTCTGTTTGTTGTTTTGTACCGTCCACCAGGCCCTTACGCTCAATTTTTAGATCAGTTTTCAGACCTTTTATCTGATTTAGTGTTAAATACAGATAAAGTTATTATAGTGGGGGATTTTAACATTCATGTTGACACTGAAAGTGATAGCTTAAATATAGCCTTTAATGGTATCTTAGACTCAATTGGCTTTACTCAAAACATTAACAAACCTACCCACCTTTGTCTTCATTCTCTGGACCTTGTGCTGACATATGGCATTGAGTGTAAAGACATAACAATATTTTCTCACAACCCTGTGCTGTCTGACCATTTTTTAATAACCTTTGAGTTTAATTTAACAGAGTACTCCACACCTGAAAGAAAATTTCATTATAGTAGATCATTATCAGACAATGCTGTAACAACCTTTAAAGAATCTGTTCCACTTTTAATTTCGTCATTATCACAGAAAAACAGAGTGGAGGGCAATAATTTTGTTTCTTCCCCTTCACAAATTGATTCTCTTGTTCAGAGTGTTACTTCATCATTGCGTGGTGCATTAGACAATGCAGCCCCCTTGAAAAAGAAGGAAATTATTCATAGGAGGCAGGCTCCCTGGTTTAATTCAGAGCTGCGTACTTTAAAGCACAATGTTAGAAAATTGGAGCGAAAATGGCGCTCTACACACCTAGAGGATTCCTACTTAATCTGGAAAAATAGCCTACTGTTGTATAAAAAGACACTTCACCAAGCTAGAACATCTTATTTCTCATCCTTAATAGAAGAGAACAAGAATAATCCTAGGTTTCTCTATAATACAGTTGCTAAACTTACACAGAGTCATAGCTCTGTTGAGCCATCCATTCCCTTAGCTCTCAGCAGTCATGATTTTATGGGATTCTTCCAAACTAAAATTGATTCTATTAAGAAGAAAATCTTTGACATACTCCCGAAGATGATTACTTCATCCTCAACAAGTGAGACATCATTGGAAGTAACTGTAGAACCTGATCTGTGTTTGGACTGTTTTGATCCTGTGGAGCTTCCTGAGTTATCAGAAATATTAGCTTCATCTAAACCTTCAACTTGTATGTTAGACCCAATCCTAACCAAATTATTTAAGGAAGTGTTCCCTCTGATTATCAGCCCCATTTTAGATATGATTAATTTCTCTTTAGTAAATGGATATGTACCACAAGCTTTTAAGGTAGCTGTAATTAAACCTTTGCTTAAGAAACCTTCACTTGATCGAGATGACTTGAAAAATGACAGACCTATATCCAATCTTCCATTCTTATCTAAAATTCTTGAGAAAATAGTTGCTAATCAAATGTGTGAGCATTTACACAGCAATGACTTGTTTGAAGAGTTTCATTCAGGTTTCAGAGCTCATCATAGCACTGAAACAGCTCTGCTGAAAGTCACTAAAGATATTCTTATGGCCTCAGATAATGGACTTGTGTCTGTACTGGTTCTGTTAGATCTCAGTGCTGCATTTGATACAGTCGACCATAATATTCTCTTAAAAAGGCTGGAATATGCTGTAGGGATCAGGGGAACAGCGCTAGGCTGGTTTAAATCTTATTTGTCTGACAGATTCCAGTTTGTTCATGTAAATGATAAATCATCTTTAAACTCCAGGGTTAATTGTGGAGTACCACAGGGTTCAGTACTTGGGCCAATTCTCTTTACTATATATATGCTTCCAATAGGTAAAATTATCAGGCACCATAGAATAAATTTTCACTGTTACGCTGATGATACTCAGCTTTACTTATCCATAAATCCTGATGAGCCCAACCAGTTAGATAGACTACAAGCATGACTTGAAGACATAAAAACTTGGATGACTTTAAATTTTCTGCTTCTAAATTCAGACAAGACAGAAGTTGTCGTCTTTGGACCGGGGTCTTTAAAAAAGAAACTGCTTAGTCAATCACTTAACCTGGATGGCATTAAATTGACCTCCGATAATAAAGTAAAAAACCTTGGTGTTATTTTTGACCAGGACATGTCATTTAAATTCCATATTAAACAGGTTTCTAGGATTTCCTTTTTTCATCTCCGGAACATTGCCAAAATTAGAAATATCCTGTCCAGGAGTGACGCAGAAAAACTAGTCCATGCATTTGTTACTTCAAGGCTGGACTATTGTATTTCTTTACTATCAGGATGTCCACAAAATGCAGTTAAAAACCTTCAGCTGATTCAACATGCTGCAAGAGTTCTGATGAAAATTAAAAAGAGAGATCATAGTTCCCCTACTTTAGCTTCCCTTCATTGGCTCCCTGTTAAATCCAGAATAGAATTTAAAATTCTCCTCCTCACATATAAAGCCCTTAATGATTTAGCTCCATCATACATCAGAGATCTGATTGTTCCATATGTTCCTAACAGAGCACTTCGTTCTCAGACTGCAGGTTTACTGGTGGTTCCTAGAGTCTCTAGAAGTAGAATGGGAGGCAGATCCTTTAGTTATCAGGCTCCTCTCCTGTGGAACCAGCTCCCAGTTTTAGTCCGTGAGGCAGACACCCTGTCTACTTTTAAGGCTAGGCTTAAAACTTTCCTTTTTGATAAAGCTTATAGTTAGAGTGGCTTAGGTTATCCTGAGCTATCTTCCTTGTTTTAGCTCCGTCTTCTTCTCCCCTTGTTGGATGGAGTAAGGGGGAGTCAGGTTTAGCCTAAACCGGCTCAGTTACGGTTGAGGTGCAAACACACCCTCCATTTCTGCTACCTGTATGACCCCCTCTCTTTTCCAATGGTTATGGTCAATCTGACAGAGAGAGGTATCCCAATCATTGTGGTTTTTAGTATAACAATGGCCATCAGTGGGCTCTAGATGGACAAACTGTCTACTTTTAAGGCTAGGTTTAAAACTTTCCTTTTTGATAAAGCTTATAGTTAGAGTGGCTTAGGTTATCCTGAGCTATCTCTGTAGTTATGCTGCTATAGGCTTAGGCTGCTGGAGGACATAATGACCACTTTCCCCCTCTTCGCTACTTTCTCACACTACTCTTCAATTTTGTATTATTTGCTGTTATTTCAGCTTTTAACTTTGTTCTCTCTCTTTTCTCTTCCTAGAAGCTACACCTGGCCTGACTCTGTGTCTACCTGTAACACCTTTCTGGAGAGGGGAATCCTCCAAGCTTCTGCTGGCAACAACTTAATGCTCACCCTCTACCGATGATCCACATGGCCCTGTCTTTCAGTGTTTAACCCTTTCTCTCTCCTAGACATAGCTACTGACTGAGCTTTTACTGTAACTAACTCTATGTGCTCTCTTCAGACTCTAAACTTGAAAACTGGCTCAGAGTTTATCTGTTCCTTCTTTCTAGGTGAAACAACTAAAGGAGCTACATCCATTAACATTTACCTTTTCCTTCCCATAGAAAGGACTCCTGGATCAGTGCTTCTTTGTTCTCTTTTTGTCTCTGCTCTGTTCTCTCTAACCCCCAGTCGGTCGTGGCAGATGGCCGCTCACACTGAGCCTGGTTCTGCTGGAGGTTTCTTCCTGTTAAAAGGGAGTTTTTCCTTTCCACTGTCGCTACATGCATGCAGTACAGTCACCTGAAGAGAGCTGTGGAAAAGAGATTTGGGAAACCTTTGCAAAGCAGAGTGGACAAATATTGATAAGTGAAGATGTGAATGTTGAAATGAAACAAAAGGTGTATTTACCAAGAATTAGTTTAAAGGTCTGTACATTTATGCTACCAAATTATTGCACTTGTTAAAGTTTTTTTTCCTTCTAAAAGATTTCTCTTACAGGAAAAAGTTTTGGAAAAGGTTTTAAGTGATTTATTTTTTATTTTTTTTTATACATCATAAAACTGGTGTTTGAACAGGGGTGTTTGGGGTTTTGAGAGCCTATTGTGCCTATTCACCTTTCATAAAGCTGTTCACTTGTCTTTTGGCTTAATATTTTTTAAGTGGGAATGTATGGCTTAGCAGTCAGTGTCTAACCTGAAGAAGGCTGTTAAGGTAATTGGTACTCAGAGCAGGGCTGATTCAATAGCAAATTTCCTGTTTGGGAAAGACCTCAACATATTATATAACGGGTGCAGCGATGATGGTGCAGGGGTAGAGCGCGCGACCCATTTACAGAGGTCTTAGTCCTCGACGCAGTCAGTCTGTAAGGCTTTTGGACTTCAGAGAACCAGAGTGAGAATCCTTATCCACAGATGGAGAAAACATGGAGCAGTGGAGAACCTCGAAAGGAGTGGCCGGTCTACCAAAATTGCTCCAAGAGCACATCAGAGATTCATCCAGGAGGCCACAGTAGAACCCAGAACAACATCTAAAGCTTTGCAGGCCTCACTTGTCTCAGTTCAGGTCAGAGTTCATGATTCAATAATAAGAAAGAGAGACCGGGCAAAAATGGCCTCCATGGGTGAGTTCCAAGATGAAAACACGGCTAACCCAAAATAATAAAATGGCCCTTCTCACATTTACCAGAAACTTTATCTTGATGATTCCCCAGAGTTTTGAAAAAATATATTTGGAAACTTTTTGGGAGGTGTGCATCCTGTTACAACACAGCACTTCAGAATGGATCATTCAAACATGGTGGTGGTAGTGTGATGGTCTGGGGGGGCTCTGCTGCTTCAGGACCTGTATGACCTGCCATAATTGATGGAACCATGAAATCTGCTCTATATCATAGAGTCCTGAAGGAGAACTTCTGGTCATCAGTTTGTTAGCTTTGGCTCAAGCACACCTGAGTTATGGAGCAGGACAATGATCCAAACAACCCCAGTAAGTCCACCTCAGTATGGCTCAAAAAACTAAAATGATGGGTTTGGAGTGGCCTAGATTTGATGTTCAAACTCTTTAGATCATGACCTACTCATGATTTCATGTGACTATGTTAACTCAGATTTTTTTTGTCTGATATTAATATTTATTTGAGAAACTGAAACATTTAACTGTGAACAAATACTAACAAACAGAAGAAATCTGTATGAGGGTAAATACTTTTTCCTGGCTCTGCACATAGAAATAATGCTTCCGTTCTACTGAAAGTGACTCAGATTTAGAGCGTTTTGCACATTTTTGCAGGGTTTGTGGGTGGAGAAGTTGGAACAAATTAATTTGTCATTATTGTAATGGGTCAACTGTACCCACTACAGGCACCCTCTTTATAACCACTGATTCAATACCACTACATGAAGAAACACTCATACAAAATATAACTTAGGAGGAATGCCATTACATTGTTGCTATAAGTGGTAAGACACGTGAAGAAAAGAATAGATAGCAGTGGGTGTATCTCTGGTGAAAATCTGTTATAGCCCGGCTGAAGCACTCAGCAGGCATTTTCCTACTGGCTTGTACAACACAGTATCTGACCACACACTCCTGCTGGCGAACATAATGTAATCCGTCTGTCTCCTCCTCTAAACACACTCAGTCGTCGCAAATCCTTTCCCCCCTTCAATTTAATCAGGAAACACTGCATCAACAAGCTTTCTGTTTCATTATTTTGAAGTCACTCTTAGCACACACACATCAGGCAGCGTTAACATTCCATTTTGCTTTTCCTGAGCCCATAGTTAGGAATTACCATGGATAGTTATCATTAAAGTCAACTCCGGTGGTTGGTATAGCAACAGGCTCACAAGGTGCTTTAAAATAAATTCAGTTCTTAGTCATCCTCTTTGGTGCAAGATGAGGATTTTTTAAAAAGCTGTCATCATTAGATGTTATGATACCCCCAAAATAATATTCTCAGTAAGAAGAAAACATAAAAAGCACATCTGGACACTAGTGTTGTGTTTTTTTTCTCCCTGAGAACAAGAACGGAGATCCTCCTCCAGAGCTGTTGATGGTGAGCTGCGTGCGTCACTCACATCTCCTGTGGCTCAATGTGTGACTGAAGAAGATGGGCTTCAATTACATCAAATGAAAATGAATTGAGGGAAATAAGCTTTATAATAAGTTAGTTTCAATAGAGATTTACAGTTGGGACTTGAAATGTAATTTTAGAGGGCAACAGTCAGTCTCCGAGTTAATCTTGTTTGTTTCTCTGTAATTGTCACTGAGGACCTCACAGCTATGATGTGTGTATCTAATAATTATGAATGCTGAGTTTATAAAGTAACTATTCAAAGTATATTTTTCACTGCCATACTTAAAGGATATGCTTGTGTTTTCAAATTCACAGAAACATGAACACTGTGGGCATTTTTACTAGATTGAAATGTTAAGGAGTTCCTAAAGTAATCACAAGTAATTTGAGAGGGTAAAGGAATGTGAAACCTGTTCTTATCCCCAGTGGTCCAAGCAAAAATGACCCCACAGCACTCCACCTCCAGTTGAATAGTACTATAATGAATCAAGTAAATGAAGTGTGAAAGCACTGGAAAACATACAGGAGAACTCCTGATTAGGAAATTGTGATATTAAGATTAGTACTTTACACCACTTCCTGCTTACGCAACCGTTTTTTCCAACTTCCCATTGTTACTTTAAATCCTGGTGTAGTGAACCTGGATGTTGTTGCAAAACGATGCTTGTTAATAAATCAGAATATTATTGGAAAGTTAATTTATTTCCGGGATTAAATTCAGAAAGTGAAACCCTTTCATTATTCCTTGCTGATTCCTCGTGTTTGCTAATGCCTGGTTCACACGGCGAGATTTTAAAACTGGCTGATTTTCAAAACCTGAGAGACCCGACACGTGACGATAAAAAATCGTAGATATGACAGATTTGGTCCTACAGTTCGTGGTATCCAGTAAAGTTGGGCAACTGGACGAATTTATCGACCAACGACAATAGACAGATCCCCTCAACGGTTGTTTTATTAGAGCGATGTGTGTTGGTCATTTTTGGGCCTATGGGTTAAGGGCAAAAGAGAACAACAAGAGAACAACCTGCAACCAAAACCCAAACAACCCCAAATCATAACAAAAGTAATCCCAAATAGGCGACTTTGTATTTTTTTTTATAACTTCTTCCTCCATTTTTGGACGTTTGTGTTCAAAATTGGCAAATCAGTCCGTGGCTGTTTACATTGCTCTGCCCACAAAAAAGTCAAAACGTCACCTGAGCGAATCTATCGCCCATCGTCATATTTTGGACTGATGAATATCGGTTGGAAAAATGTTGTATATCGCCCAACCTTAGTGTTCAGCCGAACTGCAAGCACAACACCCCGCACACGATTTCAAAAGATTTCACTCACACATTCAGATGTCAGATGGGAAATCTCGCTAACCCTCAAATTAAAACGTAGGTTCAGAATAATTTCCTTCCGTGTTTCCGTGATTGGCTATACGTTCAACTACATCCGCTAGTTTGTCCTCAGGGAACACCCACACGGTAGGATATCGGGCCAAGACAGTCCAACATGTTGAACATCACCGATTTGAGGTCGGAGCGGTCCCGACGTCCTTCCGCGCAGACTAGATTACTCTTAACACACCACACACAGCAGGAATATGGTAATGGATTTTTTTTATGCCTCCATTGCTCTGCCCAGTTAACTGCCCTTGTTACAGTTCTGTTCCCAGGTTTTTGTACATTTTCTTATTAAATTACATTTATTTTCCCACGAGCACATTCTGCACTTAGGTCCTTCCTCCAATACATCATGACAAAAATATAACAAAAAAAGTTTCACAAGTGACAGGGATTATCACAGCCTTGAGAAGATTATGAAGTACAGCCCTGGGAGATTCACAAGGTGTGGACAGCTTGGATGGCCAAATCTGGGTATGTTGGTAGTTGTGTTGAAGGTTCTCCATTACTTCTTTCTGTACATTGGAACCCCAGATTTTTGACATTTCTTTTGAGACCATTTTTAATTCCCTCAGTCTTCTTTCTGGTGGACCAGTGTTCACTCCCTCTTCGTCAGTTAGGAGCACACCAACCTGAATGTCCGAAGTGTAAACAGGGCAAACCTTCGTCAGATTTCTGGGTAATGATGTTCTCACCACGTGGACCTGATGAGAACATCAGCTCTGTGTTAATTAAGCCGTTTTAAATGTGGAGGGTGTCCTAATTTATTCTTCATGAGAAACTGCTTTTTCATTACATTTTACGGAATAATTTATGACTTTTAGTTTTTGTTGTTTATTGATATTACTTGAATTTTTCAATATCTTTAAATCTGATATTTAAGTATCAATAACTGCGTTTCCATTACAAATGTCGGCAAAACTTTGTTGATATTGTGCCAATGTTGAAAAGACACAATTTTGTAATTGCGTTGTTTCCATTAAATAAGAAATACAATTAAAATTACAAGTGAGAAAGTTTGTTCACGCGATAACTCATTAAAAAACATGGTAGCGATGGATGGCCACTTTACGATCTTAGTAAATGCTTACATTTGTTTGCTTTTTGGAATCTAAAATGCAGGTAATGCTCCTGTAGCAAACTAAATTTAAAAAATACTCAGTCTCCTGGTGAATCCAAACATGTCGTGCCATCATCCTCCTACTACTTCCTGTGCTCTTCGTCTTTTTCGCCAGTAGTACCATCCGGTTGTTGATCACGTGAGTCGTGTGATGCGAAAATAGTGTTTCCTTTGCAGTTTTGTGAAAAACACGATACGGCCAAAAAACCACCTCATCCTAGCGCAAAAACTTTTTATCGAAAAACAGGAGTTTTTTTTAAATTGCCATGTGTCGGTTAAGTGTTTTTTTTTCTGTAATTACAATTTGCGCAATTTGATGGTGAATGGAAATGTAGCTCAAATGTCCAAATATGTTAGAAAACTCACAGATTGATATAGGGTGTCACGACTCTTTTATGGTTGTAGCTATAAAACCGCCTCCCTGCTTTATGATCATTTTACTTTTTTCTTGTTATCATTGCCGTTCTGACATTATCCTAACCCACTGAGGTTTTTTTGTATGTCTGCTTTGAGACCTTTGACCTTACATGAAGCACTGACGTCTTGTCATGCTTCGACCATTTTCAAGTCACTACTGTTATGAAATAAAACATTAAGAGAGAAAAGGGCAGAGGGTGGATGGAGCCCATGAGTTCAGCTGTCACTCTAACACATACTGTCCAAGTGCTTAACAAACTGAAGAAGGACGGAGAGATTTTAGGGTGTGATGACCTGGTTTCACTGCTTTAGGCACCTATGTTTTATCCTTTATGCAGTAAATTATCAAATACCAGTGGAAACATGCAAATCTGGTCAGCAATGGTAAGAATGGTTTCACTGCTGTAATGATAAGAAAGATTTTTCTATAGATTATTGAGAAAGGTATATATCTATATCTAAATAAAAGTACAAATAAATTCTTTTTGCACATTTGATGCTTATTGTACATTGTTTTATTATGTTTTGAGAGATGTCTGTCTAATGTCCTACAGGAAGCAGCCTTTTCCAGTTTACCTGTAGATCTAACATCTTGGATTTTAAGTCCATAAACGTTTGTTTATCTTCACCAGTTTAATATCCAAACTGTGATATTTGGTCGACAACCCTTTGTTGCAAGTAAGAAAGCATCTTAGCAGTTGTAGCAATTGTTGAAATTGTTTCACATGTATTTTTGTTGCTTCCCAGGGTGAAAATGTTGCATTTTTACAGATAATGTTTCTGTTTTAGAAATCATGTTCATTGTATCTTATTTCTATGAGACCAGTCTGCGTTGAAATGCAGGAAACCTTACCAGGGACAAGACTTTTCACCAAGTTTTTGCAGTTACCTGCAACTGTTCTGGACTTCTTAAAGTATCCACCCTGAGAAACTTTCAATTCAAAGATCTTCTTCAATGCTTTTACTGTAAAAGTAAATACAACAAATCCTTTTATTTTTGTCAAGTCTTCTTTCATAATTTGTGTGAAGTCCAGATTAAGTTAGGATCAAGGGGTACTGAGGCAGTGGTCTTATTCATTACTCAACAATATCTGCACTGGGAATAGCTGCGCTCCATGTTGAATCGTGCAGTCTGGGCATCTGAACCATATTTCATATTGACTGAGCACTGACTGAAGTAAAGTCTAATTAGCTACAGTGAAAACAGGAGGTCAAGGGGTCAATCAAATGCTTAAAGAGAAGACCACCTATATGGTTTAAATTTTCCTGGCTGTCACACTACAGTATGCCTTCTGGTTACGTTAGATGAAAATAAAACCTTTTTATTTTATAAAAGTAGCCTTGAGGCTAAAACACAGCCTGCCAAGCTGCAATCTGTGCTATAAGGAATGTTTTGAAGCGGTTGGAGGAGAAAAGCCTTCAGTTTTCATCTCATCCACCAGTCAGAAGTCATTGACGCAGTTGATGCTCTTTGTTAATGCTGGGTGAATGAAAGATTATAGAAGACTTTTGTCTTCCACAATAATTGGAGCTTTTAGTAAAGCCCAGGAATATTTCACTTTACAATGAGGTACAATGATATCGGTACTTTGGTGTAGCCCCAGTCAGACAATAACAAGGGTATTTCCATTTTGAACCGGTCAGCCCTTCATTGCATTTTCCTATGAAAGAAACACACTTCAATAACTCTATTTTAAATAGTATCACGACTTACTATCCTTGAGAGTTTTTCTCTGTGCTGAAAGTGCGTCATTTTATCTCTATTTGCAACAGAGTCCTCAGTGAACCCACATTTCCAAAGATTTGTCCAATTATCTGAAGCCAAACTTAGATAGGCAAGGTTCAATAAAATAATCACTTTGAAGGACACCTATTCACATTAATTTTGCCTGAGGATCACACCTGGGTGTTATTACCTTTTCAATGCTGGAGCCGCTCTGAGTCACTTTGACAGTTTGCCTCAGTGGCCTTGAGACAGAAAATCATTTCATTTGATGGGTTCTTTTCAAAGCTTTGAGAGCTGGTTGCTCCTTGTAGAGTAGAAGATGTTGGGGGTGTCTCGGTAAATTACTTTATCAAAAAAATCCTATATTCTGTATTTACAGCATTCCACTTTCCATTGTGAATCATGTGTATAAACCCAATTTAAGCACAATGACCACAGCCCCATCTTCTTACAATTTTCAGAGCTACTTTTATAGGACAATGTCATTTTTGTTTTTCTTTCTTGAAACCAAGGTTAGGTATAATCTTTTCTTCTATAATCACATAAGGTTAGTGTGTGCAATATTAACAATCAGGGTCCTACTATCAAGATGTACGGGGTGGCAGTGGATAAGTTCCAGTAGCCCTGCATTTGTCAAACTTAGCCTAGTCAAAGAGTGCCATTCCTGTCTCACTCTATCACAAACTGGTTTTGAATTTATCATTGAGGATTTTGCTACAGTTTTATTTCGTGAAGCACCTCCTTATTGGCCCGTGATGGAATTCATCAATTTTCCCTTGATTGGCTCTGACCAGTGATCATAAAATCAAATGCTTGATAATCCTAAACTACTTTGTATAATAAATTAATAAATCAAGTTGCAAAGTCTTATTTTTGTAAACATATTGTCAATCAGTTTGATCTTTGATCCATTTTTCAGTTTATAAAAAAGAAATTTATAAAAGTTTGATGTGCTTTGATTCATTATTGGGGATAATCTGGATAGTAGTCTCTATTTCCCTGTGAATGTAAGAGGTTTCTGCACCTCCACCATCACTTTCAGTCTTACTCTGGTGGGAGAAACAGTATCAGTATTTTCATCATATTACCCACATGAGAGGATACAAGTAAAAAAAGTTTTGTACAGAGCATCAGCAAGTGCATTCAGAGGAAATAATTTACACAAAATCTAAAATCAGTTTTCAGTGCTCACACTGAGGCTTAGAAGTTTGACATATTTTTTATGAGCTGTGCTGCGACAATAAAAAAACTCTTTTACCAAAACTATGAACTGGTGCTCTTGCTTTTTGTTCCTTCATATTCCTATCAGTAATTATGATATTGAAGCATATCTTTGGCAGTGTTACAAATAGTTGTTGCATTTTCACTTCGGCCTGCACAACCTATAACAGAGACCCTATCTCACTCTTAGCAACCTGCTTACATGTGCAATGCGGAGGTGTGCAGGCTCCCCGTCAAGTGTAAGGAGAACCCTGTTGTGGGATCTTTGGATTTTGGGTTTGCGTTTTGTTATTTGTTTTTGGGTGAAATTGAAAATGAAAATTGTTTCTTGGGTTTTCTTTTTGGATTTTTTTCGTCCACCCTTCAGAATTCATCTCAACTCCCTTTATTCTGTTTCTATTTAGCTTTAACTCTCAGTTAAGTTAAATTTTATTCATTTTCTGCTGTATTTTGTAGATCACTTCTTTACTTTGTACATTGCCTTGTTGGTTCCTGTTATACGATATCTCACACCCGGTCTTCATCCCCAGTCATCACACCTGCCCTCATTACTTGTCTGATTCTTGCTGTGGCAGATTTACCGCCCTCATTACAGGCCTTTACTGCATGTGATGCAAAACATACCGCCTGATCTGAAATCAAATCATTATTGGATGCTATTTCCAGTTTTGTGATAAGTAACTGCTGCTTTTGGTCTCACTGTTTAGATAATCTTAACACCTATTGCTTTTACTGACTAACTGTGCTCCTCAGAATGTCCCAAAGCAGGAACTGGGATAAATATGTACTGTCTGGCTATCGCTGTTTGGGTTTGCACAAGATTGCTGTTTGTTGCTCTTTAAGGTTTTTTTTCATGTTAAAGTTTGACAAGGTCAAGGTGACACTTTCTGCTCAGCTTTTCTTCTGTTTGATGCTTGTAAGCGTTAGCTGGCAGCCTTTTACATTAGTGACTGAGCCACCCTGCAGTACATCATCTTAAAGTTGATGGTAAAAGCCTGCTGTAGCCCTGCTTACTGCAATTTGTGTAACTGTCTGCTTTGCTCTACGGAGACCCACCACCATTTAAATGGTTGCATGCCTGCCCATAGAGATAAATATGGTCAGTTTTATTGTGGTTTATTCTCTGTTAGTTTGGACTTCAACAGCTTATTTGCCGCAGCTGTGGTATTGCTGTGGATGTGTTTTCCAGACGTAAAGCAACCCAACGGAGCCAATCAGAGTTCTGCAGACAGGAAGAGAACGATGCCTTGATAATGTGCTGCTCCGCTGCCCAAATAAATCAACATTCTCCTACAGTAGTGCTGGGACTGATAATTTCAACTGTAAAAACACTGATAAGATGAAACTACCTAATGTGACGTATTAAAAAAGGGTAAGAAAACAAGTGATGCAGCTTTAAGATCAACCTGTTGGTGTTGCTAGTTTCTTCTATTAACGAGGGCTGGTTAAGGCAGTGTACTGGGTAGGGCCTCTGTTATGTAGCTTCTGCCACACTATCAGTACCTTTGGTATCAGAACACTTTTATGAATACGAGTACGAACATAACAGATACTTAATGCTGGTATTGTCAAGCTACTGACTGCAGGGTACCCCTGAGCAGATAGCCCAACTAATTAACCTACTAATATCAGTTTGTTGTACTTGTGTTAGAGCGGAATGAGAAAAACATTTAATATTCTGCACAATCAGCACTTGAAAACCAACTGAAATTGGCAGGTATTTATTCCATATTTGTTTCAGTAAAGTTAAAGTAATGAATGTTACAGATAACATTGGTATCTAACAATGAATATGTTATATTATTTTAGCAGCAGTTGGAATAATTGTTGCTTTTTTGTAACCTAAAACTCTACTTCCTGATCATTTTAACTCCTCACTGATACTGTAAATAGCCAACATTAAGTCTTCTTGACTCCGCAACAGAGTGAGGACAGAATAGTTCTGTTGGGTTTTGTTCAGAAAGTCATCGGCCAGTCATACTGAAAATTGCCCTGTTTCTGTCGCCATTCCATTTCTCTGTGCATCTGAAATGCATACCTGTGTCTTTATTGATGGAAGGGTAAGGCTAAATAGCTAATTTGGGTCTCTCAGGCCTAATAGGTCTCCAAGCCGCCTATTTGCTGTCTGCAGCCTGCGGTCAGTCCGGATCCTGATAAGGGAAAACACGTATGCCTTGAATCCCAATGCTGGATGTTGATCTGGATTTTCCAGGTCTGAAAACAGTCACTTTGTGATTTTGGTTTGGCTAGCATGTGTTACAGACGTGACAACAATGCATTGATAGGCTGTTACTGGGTCACAGAGAGTTCACCGCTGCAGCGAGAATGGTATTTAGATAAATAGACCTTGTTGACGTGGTTGAGCAGCAGTCTGTTAAGTTTGCGTAAACAGGGCATGCTAACTTCGCCAGGAAAAAAAAGGTGGACAGTTTAAAGACGAGTGAACTGAACATTTTAGGTTTATTCTCCCTCCAACCAGCACAAGACCAATGTGCTTAATTTTATTTTATTTTTTTGCAGGTGTTTTTTTTTTTAAATATTAAAATTTATAATTAAATGAAAAGTAAATTTTATTTCGATATGTAGATATGTTTGTTTTTTTTAATGAAAAGAACATTTTGTTTTGAATATAATATAGTATTCAGGCTTATGACTTAAACCAATTATAATAAATGGACCTTCAAGATCTATACTTGAGTACCCCTGCTGTACAAAGTAGATTTTTGCTGTTAATCTGCCCATTTAATTATGAAATGTAAAACATTTTGTAGTCAGTGCAAGCAGTATATAATTATCATGGGTCTGACATTTTATAAAGATGATTGAGACGTCACCACAGATGATGATATCCAGGTACATAAATATCTCCATAAAACTACCTGATCTGAACAGTATGAACTCCGGCAACAGAACATTTCAGGTCATCTTTGCCTTTCCTTTAATTGACGAGCTTAATGAGCGAGTGGGCAGGCAAGACAATCAACATGCAAATGAGAAGTATCAGTGCGACAGCTTCTCAATGGATGAACACAGGTTTATAAATAACAGTAACACATTTCTGTGATTATGTAAACACAGTTTTATCTTTTTGGGGAGCTGTAATATTTATGATAATTACATGCCTGAACAGTCTAATCCAGACGTGCACCAATAAAATCTGATAATACAAACCTGAGACATTCTCCAGTCTATGATAACAGGGATCAGGCAAATAATATCCAATACATCTTTCTGCTCAGCACCATTTACAGTCTATAGGTATTTTCATATGTTAAGGAATACATAAGCAACAATAAAACAAAGACAAAGGGGAAAGAACTGGCCTTAGTGAAAGTTTTCAGTGTCAGCTTTTTTATTAAATTTACATCCAAAAATATATATTACCTATCTACCCTTTTCCCATGTGCAGTTAAGATTATCACAAGTGTGTTTGTTGCCTTCCTCTCTTCTTTGTGCTATTTTCTTTAAAGATGTTTAAAAAAAAAAACACAATAGGCAGTTCTGCCATTGTCATCTGCTTTAAACAAATCTGCATAACGAAATGCTTCAAAGGAAACAGAATAAACAAATAAAGTTTAAGCTGTAGCATCTGTCTTCATAACACTGATTATCACTGAGCCACTGCAGGAGCAGAAAGCTGCCCACGCAATCAGAACCTTTAGTCTAGTTTTGATTGTGTTGAGAGTAATAATTTATCACAAAAATAGACAAATTTTACGAGCTTTCATGTGCTATTAGGTCTGTGTTTCTGACGTTAAGTGGTCTAAACAGTGAAAATTGTTTTATTCCATAGCACCTTTATTTGAAATACACAACTGCACAATAAAAAAACACTTTAAAAGCATATATAAAAATTTGGCTTTAGACCGACACAAAAAAATTCAACATAAAACCAATTAAAACAAGTAAGGCCAAGCTAAGTCTTAAGTCTTAAAGCCAGAGAATAAGAATTAAGTTTTTAAAAGCAGGCAGTGAAGAAGCCAACTGCCTTCAATGGTAACAGCAGGACCTTACAGCTGCTCTAATGTTGCTGTCCCAATAACTCAAATTCCAAATTAGAAAAATAATACGGTCAGTGGTCCCAAATCAACAGAGGTGGACTCACAGGGGCCATTTGATCCAAACATTATTGCCTCTGTTTTCTTTTCATTAAGATTTAAAAAGTTTAGGACCAGCCAAGCTTTAATATCCTCCAACCAACCCAAGAGTGCTTTGATTGAAAAGCCATCCTTCTACTTTAAGGGCAGATGGACCTGAAAATCATCAGCATAGAAGTAGAATGCAAGTCCATACATTCCTATTATGGAACCTGGAAGCAATAGATACAGGAAAAAAGCTGTGGACCTAGAATCGAGCCCTGTGGGACCCCACAGGGCTCGGTGGAGAGAAGGATGAGTTTAAAATGTTAACACAGGAAGACTGATAAGCCAGATTACATCTAAACCAATCAAGTGCTGTGTTACAAATGCCCACTAGGTTATCTATATAGAGAACATTGTTGGGCGCTAAGTTCTTGAGAAGGTTCTAGAAAAAAAGTATTAACAGAAAATGAAACATCTAATGTCATTATTCCAATTCATATGATTTGGAGCAAAGGCATGCCAAAATGTCATCAGTAGGAGCAGGATGTCATTACAGTTGTCAGCAATACTTTGTATATTGGTTATATTGGGCTACACAAAAACAACAACTCACAGTCATCTCAATTTCTATGTTGGCAATGCTGCACTTGCAAAGGACTGCTTGGTTGTAATATTTGGTACGCTGCTTGTCAATCATATATCTGGCCAGCTGGATGAACTTTTCTGTTTTTTATGCCAACAACTAACACATTACTGATCATTATGCTCACAGTGAGTGGTAGGGCCATCTTAATAACAGAAAAGAAAGAAAATAGTGAGGCAAATGTTAATCAACAACACAATGCGAAACAATAATATCACAATTTAATTTTTTCCCTAAAATGTGGCGCTCTAAATATGAAAATTTTTAAAACCTGTGGGAAATTTCTCTATAAACAGTAGTTAGATTTTTGATAAAAGAAGAAAATCCATTAATCTTTTGAGCTCCTTAGACCAGGCTTACTGTACAGTAGAAACCCCAATAAAAGTTTAAAGTTTAAAAAGTCCCAGACTGTTAAACTTTGACTGATCGAATGGGCACTTTGACGCCTTTTTACAATTTCCAGACAAACAGAGTTTAGTTTACGGGTTTCTCAGATTTTCTGATGGTGTTTTTAGTTTGGAGCCTGATGATGTCACACTCTAGATATTCTGAAACTTCTTGACTTAAACCAATTTAATGCCCATAGTTTTATCTCCATATGTACAATTTATACATCAGAACGTGTCTGTATTTGCCTTCTTTATGCTGTGTGTCTCACGCTTCTATCAGACGTCAGTCAAATCACCTCAAAGTGCTGTGAGCGCGCTCTCAAACTGGAATTCAAAGATATTTTATTTCAGCTTTGAATTTTTTGTTAAAAACTGGATTTAAAGATTTTTTTTACTCATATCTCCTGAATGAAACACTAAATGCATAAAAAAGAAACTTCTGCCATTTTCTCACAGCATCTGTTTGTTTGAGGTTTGACTTGGTTGTGTTTCTTTGTCTATTTGAAGACAAGAGCGGTTCTGTGGGCTCCGTCTCCCTTAATCAACCACAAAAAGGCGGAAATCACCATAGCAACTAGTGACTTAACAGGTTCTTTTTCCACTTCTTGTGCTAATAATTTCACAAAGTAATTTGCTAAATCTTACCTGGGTTCATTAAAAGAGTTGATGCTGCAATGAGATTCTTTAAAATCCGCCCCTTGTCTATACACACTTATCCTTGCAGGGTCATGGGGTCAGGGAGTTCTCTTTCTCCAGCTGTCGTTGGGCGAGAGGCGAGGTATGCCCTGGACAGGTATTCTCCAAAGTCTCTTCAGAAATTTCATGTTTGTCACTTTTGCAATGGTTAAGGAAAATTTTGTATTGAAAATCAAACAATAGGTAAATTAGGGGCACTGTTAAAGTGTCACATGACAATAATGAGATGGAGCTAAAATTACTGCTGTAGATGTGTTACAACTTACATGTAAACACATTCACTTTTACTGTTTCAGCATTCAGAGATGCTGAAAAAAATGATTGTTAACAAGTTCTCTTCCTATCATCAATAAAAAAAGGGGATCTTATGTTTTTTCAGACCGTTTTATTGACTCTTTGCTCTTTGCAGCACCATCTGGTTTTCCAGATTCCCTCTGAACTCACCATGATGTGTGCAAAGAAGGAATCCTCAGCTCGGTGTAGCTTGAGATGTTTCTGTATTCAACCCAGGTGTAAGAACAAAATCATTTAAGTCATGTCTGACAGCAGGCTATCGATCGAGTGGTAATTTTTTTCTGTTGCCTAGAGAAACCAACAACCCCTCCTCATTTCATTCAGTGTCCAAATCCTATCACCTCTGCACATCTGCAACCTGCAGTATGTCTCATTAAGGTGTTCGACATGCGATCACGTAGGTTAGTACTGATCCACACAACTGCATGAATTATTGACTGAAATCCTCATTCATTCTCACACCTACACATACAGAACATGGATTTAAACATCTGGATTCACACAGGCCTGTTTCATTAAGTTTATTCCCACCTCAGTCCTTTAAGCTCAACCTGCAAACAATGTTTTACTATTACACAGATCCAATTTAGGAAACCCCAAAGTTAATTAAAACATGTCCTTTTTAAAGGTGTCCTATTATGAGAAGGGTTTTTTGACCATGTTTGATGCAACCTGAAAATACAACCTGGTAACCACAGCTTTTAGTAATTACATTAGCAGGGTCATTATGTTGTTCTGGAAACAAGCCAGCAAGTTGTTTTTATTCTTTGCCTTACAGCAGCTAATCTTGGTTTTTTAAATATTTTTGAAATAATATTCACGATGATTATTTCTTCTACAAACTAAAGATGCTTCAATCAGTCACAGGTTTCCCTTGATCTGTTCTGATCAAGTACTGAAAAATCAGCTTCTTTATCAAAATCCCAAAGCTGCAAGATCCATCCATCTATCTATCCATCCGTCCGTCCATCCATCCATCCGTCGATCCGTCCGTCCATCTGTCCATCCATCCATCTGTCCATCCGTCCATCTGTCCGTCCTTTGTTCCACTTACCTACCACTTCATGGCTGAGTTGCTGTTGTTAGTCTAAGTGAGAGCCCAGCCACTATACAGAAGAAGCTAATTCCAACTACTTGTACTGGGAATCTCATCCTTTTGGTTATTATCTGTATCTCAAGGGCATATGAGGCAGTCAGAATATAGAGGTATGAGTTCATCCAGAGTTTTATTGTTTCTGCTGAGCTGCTCTTTCACCACAACAGACTGTGGAGCAGCTGTAGACACAGCCCCAATCCATCCGTCCATCTCTTGTTTTATACCGACATTGCTCCTAAACGACACAAAGATACTTGAATACCGTCAAATCTGACCCAATGGGAGCATTCTGCCTTTTCCCTGACGGGAACCATCAATACCACCACCAAATCCAATGAGGGCTTTTTGAATCCACAGAATATATCGTTAAAGGATCCTCTATATATATTTTGTGCATTTTATACTTTTTTATTTTCTTTTATATTTTTAGATTCTAAAAACCTTCTGAAAAATTATTTGAAATGAGGAAAGATATTTCTATTCAATACTCTCTCAGAATAAATTTGGTCTGAAAATGTGTCAAACTTTTTTCACAGAACACGTTTTGACCAAAACAGATGTTTAGGTCTACAGAAAAGATCAATTACATACGATAAAGAGAGAAAGAGATTATGCATCATCATTATTTTTTCACATATTTTCTGATTCCCATGATAAATATTTTATTTAAGAAAACTGCTAGAAGCTGCTCAAAAATGAACTCTACTTCTGTTTCTACTTTCACATTCCTAACCGTCTTTCTTGGCATCACTTCCAATGAGAAATCCCCCTTTGCTTCTTTGTGATTCTGAGTAAAATGAACTGTAAAGGTGAAAGAGCATCGAGAGAAAGGCTA
Source organism: Crenichthys baileyi (assembly GCA_036173005.1). Taxonomy (NCBI): domain Eukaryota; kingdom Metazoa; phylum Chordata; class Actinopteri; order Cyprinodontiformes; family Goodeidae; genus Crenichthys; species Crenichthys baileyi. The sequence continues at coordinate 31,106 of JAHHUM010002751.1, read as the reverse complement.
ACAGGGCGAAAAGTACTGTAAATAAGCCAGGGGATGATCACAGCTGAGACCCAGAAATGATGGTTATGAACAGGTATCACGTGTTTCAACTGGATAAAGTGGGAATAAATTAGATTTTTCTGGTCCGAATAAAATGATCCTCCTGTGGAGTGGGTGTCAGAGAGTGGAAAGGGGCTCTATGGAGAGGTTATCTAAAGAAATCCAATTGAAAGTGCCATTCATGAGAGAAATCCTGGCTGTGGATGCAGTGGAAGGAGAATTATGGAATTATGTCAGATCAGTTCATTTTTATTGCATCAATTTACAGCTAATTTCCCTTTAAGGCAATTAACGAGACAGAATGGTCCAATCATTCAGTTAGATAAAATCACTATCAGTCCAAATGAAATGCAGATAAATCTAAATAAATGTAATTACATTTCGGATCCAAAGTATTGAGATACAGTTTTGCACATTTAGACTTAGATTTAAAGTAATCTCATGTTTATTCTGACGGAAAATAAGATTACTGTTTTGGAGTTTCCCATCTTCCTATCAGCAACAAACTTACTGGTTGAATAAAATAATTTAAATCTACGTCTTCCAGGGGTATGGATCATTGTGTTTAGACCAACACAAAATAATGCACAACTGTGATGTGGAAGAATAATTATAAATGGTTTTCAGGGCTTTTTACAAACAAAGTTTAAAGAATGTGTTGTGCTTTTGTATTCTGCCACCCTCAGTCAATACTTTGAGGAACCACCTTTCCCTGAAGTTACAGCTGTCTTTTTGGTATGTCTCTTCCAGATCTGCACATCTAGAGACAGAAGTGTTTGCATATTTTTTGCAAAACCTCTCAAGCTCAGTTGTATGGGGTGAAAAGTAGGGCTGCACCATATATTGCAAATTTATCAGTGTCATTGAACGCAATATCCATCTTGGAAAGAGTTGCCTGGACTGCAATCAATGTATGTTAATTAATTAAGTTCCATGCATTCAGAACCAGAATGCAGTCAGGCTCTCTGTTATATATTTGTGACACTTTCAGTATCTGGATAGACAACTCATTATCTGGGGTCTATGTTAACAATAAACCCAAAGCAGAAAGACATAAGCATTTAATTTTCTTATTTATTGCAAGTCATATCGAAATATCAATAATCATGAATATTTTTGCATATTGCATGTTTTCCTAATATCTTGGCACCCTTTTGGAAAGCGACAGTGAAAAGCCATTTCTACATCTCGCCTGTTTTTCAGTTGGACATAGATCTGGACTTTGACTGGGCCATTCTAACACATTAATATACTTTGATCTAAACAACTTCAGTGCAGCTCTGGCTGAATGTTTAGGGTCGTCCTGCAGGGAGGTGAACCTCCACCCTAGTCTCAACTCTTTTGCACACCTAACAGATTTTCTGTCCTTAATTTATCTCTATCCATCTTCACATCAAGTCCGATCGGCTTCCCTGTCCCTGCTGAAAATAGCATTTACACAGCATGATGCTGCCATCACCATGTTTCACTCTGGGCCCTGTGTTTTCAGGGTAATATAATGTTTTGTAAGCCAAAATGTTTTGGTCTTATCTGACCAGAGCACCTACTTCCACATGTTAGCTGTGTCTTCTACATAGAGTATCTCAACCCACAAACAGGACTTGCTACAGTTTTATTTCAGCAATAGGTTTCTTCTTGCCCCTCTTGAAACAACTCTGTGAGATGTTTAAAGCCTGGGCATTTGTTTTGTAACCTAACCCTGCTTGAAACTCCACCACTGCTTTGTCTCTGTCCTTCCTGCTGGGAAAGGATTAAACTGTATTAATAGTTTTCCAAGGCCCTGTAAGTACAGTTCTCTGCTGCATTGTTTAAAATCTTTCATTAATGGACCAAAAATCCCCCACACTTAATGAATCCATGAAAATGGATGAATGTAATTTCTCTTCCAAAGCCTCTGTCATGGATGAAACCTTTGCTCATTTCCATGCATATCTTGACCTCAGCTTACCGTAATCACCCGGGCCACACAGTGACCACATGTAGCCACAATGCATTTTCTAATATGATTTTTTCCAGCTAAATGCATACCCCCCGTCCACAGCCACCCATTTGTCCCCCCTTTGATATTAGATCAAGTCGAGCTCAATGTGGTAAGCTATTTGATGGGGATACGAAATCGTCTGCCTCATCCATTCCCCAGCTTGGCCAGTTCCTAGCAACCAACGAGATTAGACTGTCTGTTTCTGTGTGGTTTGGAGAGAACCGGAGTGGAGGCAGATACCGTAATCACATTATACACATCTAATGCATGCATGCAAGCACACCAGATAAACACATATGTGCCTGTGAGTACTCGCACAGCTACAAACACACACTCTCTCACCCACAGCCAGTGATTCCAAACATGATGTGGATATAGAAAAATAAATCCTAGGAGATGACTTAGACTTGATGTTTCTGTTCCTATTTTTTTCTTCATCAGATTGATGCATTTTAGTTTGATGTTTGAGCTCCTTAAAAGATTCCTTGAGGAGAACTAAGTGAAAAAATGAAACTCCGGTCTAAGCAATGGTTCAGTCATTTGTTTGATCAACAGCCCTATCAGTCCTAACTGACGCCTTATCAAAGATCGTATTGTTCAGGAGAGCAAGCGGGGAAAACATCAGGAGAAACTGCAGGGACACAAACACAATGCATAACAGCATAAAGGCAACATGGTTGATAGATGGGACTGGTGCAATATAGGCTAATCTGCAACAAGGTATAATTATTGTGTGACAGAAAACAGGCATTTACGTTTATGGTACTTTGAAAAGGTTTCTAGATTCTGCTTATTAGGAGCTAGAATGTTTATGATCCGAAAGTGACCCGGATCAATAGTTTTTTAGACTTTCTGAAGGCATGTCAAAGTGTTTCCTTAGGCTTGGCTGCTTCTTCACATGTTGTGTGTGCTAAAAAAAGTGAAGAATTTCCAGGCCCCTAATCCTTTTCGTTTTCTCAGATTTATTGAGTTTTGACCTTGAATTACGGGTCTATGAGGCCCGTAATAAAATGACACCTATTTATCAAATAAAATGATCAAATAAAATGACACCTATTTATCAAATAAAATGATCAAATAAAATGACACCTATTTAAATGTCTTACAGTTTCATCTATCAAACATTTAATTTTCTCTAGGCGATGTACTTAGCTTCATTCTTCATTTCCATCAACTCTGACCAGCTTCTCTGTCTATGCTGTAGTAAAGCATCCCCACAGCATGATGCTGCCAACACCATGTTTTCACAATGGGAATGGATTGCTTATGCCTGGTTCACACTGCAAAATTTTTAAATTATCGGCTGATTTTTAAAACCTGACAGACCCCACACGTGACAATAAAAAAATCGTAGATATAGTACAGTGTATGATGTCCAGCCACATGAATAGCACAACACACCACAAATGAACAGATTTCACTCACAAACATTCAGATGTCAGACGGGAAATCTCGCACACCCTCTCAAAATTAAACGTGAGTTCAGAGTAATTCCCTTCCGTGTTTCTGTCACCTCGCTTTCTGATTGGCTACACATCACATTCAACTGGCTGTGTGCTCGTTTGTCCTGAGAGAACACCCCACACACTAGGATATCGGGCCAAGACAATCCAACATGTTGAATATCCCCGATTTGAGGTCGGAGCGGCTTTGAAGTCGTTCCGAGCAGACTAGATCACTATTAACACACCACACACGGCAGGATTATCTTAAGAGCCATCACGATGATCTGGGCATTTCTGAAGGGGAAGATTGGGGCAAAAATCGGCATAAAAATCATGCTGTGTGAACCAGGCATTAGAGTGATTATAGTTTTCCTGCACACATAGGTTTGCATTTAGGTCAAAGAGTTCATTTATGATCTCATCTGACCAGAGCACCTTCTTTCACATGTTAGCTATGTCCCCTGTAACTTACTTGAGCTTCTCTTCCAGAATGTCTTCTGTCATGCCACTTTTCCATGAAGGCCAGATTTATGGATTTCATGTTGTCCTTTTGACAGATTCCCCTAACTGAGCTGTTAATCTCTACAGCTCCTCAAGAGTTACAATGGGCCTCTTGGCTGCTCATCTGATCAATTCTTTCCCTGTTCAACCTGTAAGTTTAAGTAGACTTCCATGCCCTGGTAGGTCTGCAGTTGGTCCATCCTCTCTCCATGTTCAGATGTTCAGATCATCTTACAGTCCTGTGAGATGCTCAAAGCTTGGGATGTTGTTTTAGAACCTAACCCTGCTTTAAACTTCTCCAGAACGTTCTCCCTGATCTGTCTGCTGAGTTTCTTGGTCTTCTCTCTATATGGAGGTTAATTAGACATGGGTGGAGTCTGTTTACTAATTGGGTGACATATGAAGGCAGTTGGTTGAACAGGATTTTATTTGGGGCCTGCCATAATATTTATGTAAAGTTTCATGTATAATTTGTTCTTCTACTTCACAATTAAGCAATACTTTGTTTCACACTTAATCTTAAGCACAGCGATTGTAACGTTTGTAACGAGTATTTCTGCTTGGGTATTTGTCCTCTGTTTCTCTGTGTTGCCTTCTGTTGGACTCCATTTGTCCAGGGTGGACCATACCTCTCACCCACCCACCACCAGAGATAGGCACCAGGCCCCCCGTGACCCTGCAAGGATGAGATGTGGATGCCAAATATAAAAAAAATGAGTAATAACTCAATAATTTTGCACAGTACTGTATGTACACTACTATACAAAGCAAGAATGACGCATTTTGAGGCAGATCTGTTCAACGGCGTACAGAAAAGGCCCCCTCCTTTGAAAATAGACGTGATGTTTTTGTTGAATGTTATTTGACATGCTGTTTTCTCTGGAGGCAGGTATTACCATGCCGCAGTGATTCAGCCAACAGGCATGTCATGTAAACCCAAACGTCAGCTTTCTGAACACACATCAACAGCTCCCTTGATCTCAGGAAACCTGGAAGAGATGTGCTTTATTCTTTTAGAAACAGCGCAAGAACAAGACGTATAAAGCTGCGAGAACAAGAAAGCCATCAGTGTAACATTTGTCATGTACCACCACTCTGATAAGCGCTCTGCTGTTGCTTGATATTTGCTCTTTGTTCTGCTATCGGTGACACTCTATGTAGGCTGGTGCTTTGCAGTCGAAGCCCAGCATGGATCAGACTGGAAGATTATGCAGCAGTCAGGCAGCGCTCCATCACACAAGGCAGACTGTCTTTGCTGCGGTATGTCTCACTCCGTAGCTTTTATTTTCATGCAACATGCAACTTCCTACTGCATCGCAGGCTGGCATCATCTGCAGATCAGACCTGACATTTTCCATGCCTGATGAACAGTTTATTATCTGTTGTGCAGAGGTGGAGCAGGTGATTTATTGTTACCAGCTCTTGAAATCACAACGTTCTAGATAATTATCCTTTGTGGCTGATAGGCTGTAGTTCATTGTTCACCATTCAGTAAAATATTTAAGTGTACGAATCTTATTTAGTAACATCTTACAATTTCAAAAGACTTCTTGGACTCAATATTTGGTTGGATGATATTTTTCAAGGGTCAGGCATTCACACTTTGTATGTCAAGAATATTTATTAGTCGTTTGATGGACTCTAACTGACCCAAACCCCACAGAGAATCTGTGGAGTTTTGTCAAGAGGGATATGAGAGACAGCAGAACCAACAATGCAGATGACTTGAAGGCTGCTATCAAAGCAGCCTGGGCTTCCTGAACACCTCAGCAGAAACACACACTGATCTTCTTCCTGCCGCACCGCACTGATGCAGTAAATTAATGCAAAAGGAGCCCCAACCAGGTATTAAGTTCCTAGAAATGAACAGGCATTTCAGAAGCCTGACATATCTTTTTGAAATATCCTTTTTTATTGATCCTATGTAATATTCTAACTGTCTGATTCCCTGAATTTTGGGCCTTCATTATCTGCAAGCCACAAACATCAGAATTACAAGAAAAAATAAGTTTAAAGAATTTTACTCTATGTGTAATGAATGTAGTATGGTATTCATTTCATTTTACACGTTTAGTCTGTGTTCTTGGGTATTTTATTTCATGTTGATTTTGACACCTTGTTATCAAACATTTTGACATGCAGTAGATGTTCCTCTGACCTCCTAAAAAACATCAGAAGCTAAATGAAAGGTTTTACATCATAACTAACCTTTAGATTTTTAACTGAACTCTTTTAGTTTGCAGAGTGTCATCTGGCAAATTTATGTTGTAATATTATTACATTTGTCTTTATTGGAGGAAGGAGCTTCGTAGGTTCAGCAGCTTCTCATGAGGTTGATACCATGGCATAATTTATCAGCTGAGGTTTAAAAGTCTTCCTCTACTGTTTTTTTTGCAGTGTTAACTGTAAGAAATTATATTGCTGTTGTAAGGTTTAATGAGAAGACAATTCTGCAAGTGTCTTGACTACAAAAGGTGGCATCTGTGTGTGTGTGTGTGTGTGTGTGTGTGTGCAGGGTTTGATTTCTTATCTTGAAGGCCTTTCTACCTTTTATTCTGTTGTCACTTCCCTCGACAAAATTTCACATTGCAATGGGAAAAGCAACAGCAGCAAGCACTCGTCACCCTGTCTAATCCACTGGGCTGCTGCTGTGAATGTACAGAAGGGTGGAAAAGATAACTTCTCTCAGGGGAGGCTGCCAGCCTCAACTTTTGATCAGCACCTCCCTTCATTTTCAAATGTATGAATCGAAATGCAGGCAGGTGTTTGCCCAAAAGCTAAATAGTTTTTAATCTCTCTCAGGCCAAGAATGTAACTTATGGTAACTCTGTGGATGATGGATTTTCTGCTTCCACACTGAAGTGAATTTGCTCAGCTGATGACAACTGTATCACAGAGCTGCAATACAGGCTGGGCTCTTCAGACTACCTGGGATCCAGTAGACAACCTGGCAGTTTCATGCTACTGACGGGGAATCAGTCTAATAAATGAATCTGGGATGAAGAGAGAAAGAAATGCCGCTCAAGTATATCATGCTGTTTTATTGTCTTTCCAATCTTTTACAACATTTGTTTTTCTGCAATGCCAAAACTTTAACCTTCATCTGTTCACATGTACAGTTAGGTTCAAATGTATTCATACTCCTGGAAGGCAAAGGAAAGTCTGGTACGACATAATCACCCAGTTTGATTTTGTTTTTTATTTAATTGTTTACTGAGGTGCTGTTTATTCTCCTGTTGGAAGATACTAGATACATGAGAAAAACACAATGTCTTTCAATTATATATTTTTAATATATATGACATTACAAATAAATTACATTTAACTGAGACGCCGTGTTATGAATTGGTGCTATTTAAATAAACTGAATTGAATTACTTTTGTTTTACCTAACCTGTTTGTTAACTTCTCCATCTATCTACTGAGAACTTTGGGTAGTGTGTGAGATAGTTAGCTAGCAGTAAAATTTCTTCTTGGCTAACCAGGGACATCATGTGTTTTTCAGCAGCTTCCTTGATCTGTTAGCTAGTGTCATACATGGTCATTTAGTTAGTGACATAGTGGGTTGAATAGTTATGGGCCTATTTAGTTGGTTGGTCAGCTAGTCTCATATTTGGTTTTTTGGTAGATCTGTAGTTTGAAAAAGGCTGCCTGAGGATTTACAATTTACAAACACCTCCTGTCCCAACAAAACAAAAGTTTGTTTTTGGCTCCATTCCCCACAATGGACATTTGTTTATTAGAAGGGGGTTTAATGATGTCCAGAGAATAGTGTACCGCTTGTTATTCAGGAGTTGCATGGCCGGCTGCTGAGGCAGTGGCCCAACCGGCCAAGTGAGAACGCACGTAATGTGGTGTGCTTGAGGACATCGGCCAGCAGAATTGTTAAGGGCAAAACATTGTCGCGCATACTTGTATCTGCTGATGTACACGCGGACTCAAAGCGCACGTCTGGTTGTAGGTATGCACAGTGTCAGAGCCACTCACTGAGCCGCACTGATGTGTATTCCTCATCTTTGTCCCTAGTCCGGTTTAGTGGCCTTAACACCACCTTCTTTTCTTTTTGTTTTTCCAAAGCTACACAGCAAATTTTCTCTTCCTCCCCCGTCCGATGGCGCCATAGCATAAAGTGTGGGAGATGTAGGGATTTGTCACCATAAATATAGGAAATTGGTATGCTCGACTATGAAACCTGAAAAGGTCCGCGGACAGTGCGCGCGGAGTCTGCGTTGCTCACAGTACACCCGACATTGTTTTGACCGTTACCCGTGCATAGCTAAGACCTCAACTCCAGGAAATGACTACACCACTGCTTCTTCCATCAATGTTTGTCCCTTGGACAACAGGGTAGATTATTTCGTCCTGTGAGTCTACAAGCAGTGAAAAAAGTCAGTTTGCTTTTATTTGTCTTTTTGGGGGGCGTGGGGGGGCATTCTGCCCCAAGATATTTTGATACTGTGGTAAATTTCTGATTTAAGAGCCCGTGCATTAATTCTTTGACACCCTCTCTGTGTCCATTAATGGTTTTATTTTTTATTCATACTATTTTTATTTCAGCTTTACAGCAACAGAGATTTCCAGTTTTCAGTACAGCTTCATATGGTGCGACACCACTGTCTATGTAGTGGAGAAGAAGAAGAAGAACAAATGAAGAGATTTCTCCCTAGAATAAAGATGCATTTATTCTGTCCTTGTGGTTCTTGAGAGATAATAAACCACACTGGGACAACTGCAGGTCTCCAAGTTGTATTTCTTTAAAAGAAACAATCATTGTTTTCCTTCTGCTTATGATCTGCACATCATCTTCTTTATCTTCTGTGTCTCTGGTGCCACCCTCTGACTGGGAAGATGACTGTCTCTGCTAATGTGCATCTGGGCTGTACTTGTATGTCCATAGAGAGTCCTGGTTGACCCTAGTGGGCCGGTAGAGATTATAGTGCAGCAGATGCTTTGAATTAATGGAAGAAGTGGAGACTATCACCACCTGTGGAGCATTACTACACTATCGATACTAAAGCAGGGCTGATGGACAGACATTATTACTGACTGAGGAGTTACACTGACTTCTTAGGTGACTCCCCCTACTGTTCATATATATTTTTTTAATATTTTTCCCTTTTTTAGGTTTTTGGCAGCGTTAAATAACTTTCTCACCAGTCAGAGAATAATTTTTAAATCCTATAAGAAAATATTTCCTTAGTGTGGTGTAAATGCTATAATGTTAACAGTGAAATAAAAATGTATCTCTTTTGTAATTTAATCTGTAAAGGCTGCTTGAGTACGAGCTATTTTTAAGGCTAAAACAAATAGACTGCTGGAGATAGGCACCAGCTCCCCCGCGACCCACTATGGAATAAGCGATAGAAAATGACTGACTGACTGACAAAGAAGGCTTCCATGTCAAGAACGCAATTAATGTTAAATTCACCGGCAGATAAATCAGCCTTCCTTGTTTAATGGTGCTGAAACATTTCCTTGAAGGCAAAAAGGGCTCTCCTCCATGATTATCATGTCACCAAAGCCTGGAGTCATGTTCAGTCTTTATTTTGTGTTGTTTTGATGGAGCTCAAACGGGCCATTTATCAATGCTCTCCATGGATTTTTGCTGCAGGCTATTTAGAATAAAGGTCAGCTCATTATGAATCTGGATGGGGGCTGATTCAGATATCAATTATATCGAGAGGAAGCTACCTCAGAAACACCTTCAAAATAAATCGAATAGAACACTGCAAATGTAATTTTCTTTCTTAGACTTAAAAGATATGGATATGAACTTAGCTGATGTGTAAAGCTCTGCAGGGCAGCAGCAAACTGCTGTGAATAACAGCAAAGATGAGCGAGATCAGGGCAATGCCAGAGCACACGGAAATGATGGCGAAAGGATTTGCAGAAACTAAAATCGCAAATGAGTTTCACCTAGATCTACTGAGACATTTACCACATCATTAATAACAGAACTAATGAAAAGCGGAACAGGTGTTGCTTCACAGATATATACACACGTTTCCTTCAATCTGGGGTTCCCAGACCTTTTGTTATGGATGTGGTACAAATGTGCAGCTAGGGCTGAATGATAGTAGAAAATCTGGCGATGGTGATAATATTGGTAAATATTGCAATTACGTAGCGCTGGACGGTAGTTAAAAAACAAAAACCGAGAAAGAAAAGTGTTTAAGCTATCCTTTTCTTTGTTTTCTTTTGTTCTTTGTTTTCTGTTTTGTTTCCTCATCTTGTTTCACACATGTCTTTAATTCTTGACAGCAACACTTCCTATCCTCTACACAGTGTGCCTACCTGACAACAAGCAGCCGATCCTGGTAGCAGTTAACTCCTCAGCTGGTGTCAAAGATGAAAAGTTTTACAAACAGCAGAAGTGTCTGTCTTTCACAATAGTGTGTCTCTCTAATAATGAAGATAGATTTTAAGCTTTCATTTTACTGAGATTGTCTGTCAGTTTGCCCAGAGAGGCATTCACTGATTAAGTAAAACACTCCCAGGCTACGTTGTGTGCATGAAAAAATACTAATTTGACTGCTAACGAGGCTAATTCACTGATCCAGCATGTAAAGACTGTATTTACCCATCCAGGATTTTTTTCCCAGCTTTTTTCACATATAACCCTCTCATATTAGCTTACTGAGATTTCCCAGATCAGGACACACACAAACAGAAATTAATTTGTTTTGATTGGTGGCGTGTATCTAAAGAGGAGGATGTGAGTCAGAGTGTCTCTGACAAAATGTGTTACACTTCACTGGCCGTGCTGATTAAAATGAGTGTGACCTTTGCTCCTGTCACCTCCACTAATCTGTAGAGCTGCTGGGCAGGTTAATGGATGCTGCGGTCTTAAAATCCTTATGAATTAACATGAGAAATGCTGCTTGAGCCACATGTTTGTGTGGATTTTGTTTCTTTTTTTAAAAGAAAAATACAAAAATGTTACTGGATTAAAGAGATTGAATTTGGATTTAGATACTTCAACTTTCAAAAGTTACAGCAATTTATTTTGGTATCAGAAATAATGTTTATTCTTCTGGGGTTTATGGTCATTAATAGAGGAGGTGGGGATGAGGGTGTGAAGCAGTAACCAGAGATGTGCATCTGATTGTGACGCCTCAAACAGGAAATTCACGGGCAAAGTTATTATGCTAGTTGCTACACTAAATGTGTGAAAACCTGAGTTTGTCTCCTAGTTATTCTGAAATTAGACACAGAGGCAGATCTACACCAAAAATTACTTCACCTGACAAATAGCATATCCATCTATATGCAGTTTGTCCACATTGAAATGATGCATTTTGCACACATTTAAAAAACTGCATTGTAAAAAAAATAGAGCTGTTCGCTCTGGAGGACCAATCCTGCCATAGTTAAGAATACATACAGAAATAAATAAATGACTCAATAAAATATTTACTGGGCCAAAAACTGTCTTCAGTTTTTCTCCAATTTTTTTTCTCTATCACTACCAGACCTGAGAGCAGAAAACTAAGACTACAAATGCTTCATTTATAAAGGAATAAAATGTATTTTCTATGATGTCTGCAACATCAGGGTAAGCCTCACACGTATATAATACTGAAGGTGATGCGTCGCATCAATATTGAAGCCAACTCCAAGTTTCTTGAATTTCCAAAGTGTTTCCAGTTATAAAGGCTGAAGACATCATTATAGAAATGACTAAAGCTATTATTAGTGATCAAGTACCCATAGAAGCCCTGAGAGGCAAGCAAAACAAATTTCTAAATCTGACCATCCATTGTCTATACCTGCCAAAAGGGGGGATGGGGCTGGTGCCTATCTCTAGCTGTCACTGGGCGAGTAGTGGGGTATATCCTGGAGAGGTTGCCAGTCCAGGGCAACCTGTCAACAAAGGACAAACAACCATGTACACACAAACAAACAAACACACTCATACCTACGGACAATTTAGAAAGACCAAATAACCTAAAAGTTATGCTTTTAGTGGGGCAGCTGGAGTACACAGAGAGAACCCATGGATGCACGGGGCTTACATGTCAACTCCATGCAGAAAGACCCCAGGCTGGGATTTGAACCCAGGACCTTCTTGCTGCAAGGCAATGTTACCAACTGTCCACCTTGCAGCTCTAGGTCTGACCAAAACTTTACTTTTCTTATGGCTTTACAGCTTATTGGCAGTTGAAGAAAATATCCTTGGATCCAAATCTAATTTGTGAGTTTTGTGCATGAGTTGGAGTACAGCGCACTGCTCTTATTTTTGCACCTGGTAAGGATGTTTACAGATGCCTGCAGCTTTCTAACAGGAAGGTATGGAGATGTTATTTACCTCAATGCTCCCTGCTTTGCGTAGTGGCATAATTAACTGGGATGCTTGTCCGGCCTTGTTATCACAATTCCAGTTAGTTTAAACTGTTTAATTGTTGCTCTGACTGCAGATATGCACATGTTTAGGTGAGTGGAAATTTTCCTGAAGTCATTCACACAATTATCAAGATAAACAATGATCTGCTTTACTTAAATGGCATGTTCTCTGATTTCTCCCATTTTAAAGAATTCAGTTTCTGTGTCACATCATAGTTACACAGCATGGAAACAGTTATGGATAACAGATTAATGAATTTAAAGTAAAGATTAAAACTAAATTTCGCTGGGAAACATTTACATAATGTACAAACATTTGATAGGAATTCATTCAGAGTACCAACAAATGTGGCCCCAGATACTGTTAAAAAGCAATTACTTTTTATTTTGGGATTTCTTTGCACCACTGTACTCAAAATAAAAAGTACATTCATTTTTTTTAGGGTTTTTACACACCTTTACCAGGGGTGGCTCCATATAAAGCCTCATAAGTCGTATATTTTTAAGCTCCATTTCATCTGAAAATTACTCCGGCCTAGAATGATTTGCATGTTTTTCAGGTGAAACAATAAGGGAATTAAACTTTCAGCAGATGGCAGGATCAGAGTACAGCAGAGTCGCTCTTTATCCTGCTGTGAGCTTTCAAAATTTGTCAGCTTGCTTTGGGATTGTCAGCCCTGTAGAAATCTATCAGGTAAGCTAAGGGTCTCCGTTCTCTAGGGAAGACTAGTGTATCAGTAAGGCTAGCCACTCTAACTGTGCTAATTGCTAACATGAGATGCTAAAGCCATTTTTTTTTTATATTTGGTTTTAAAATAATAGTAAAACCCTGTTTTACAGTGACTGCTCTCTTGCACACACAGCATAATTAAGGACCGCTCACAGCATCCATCCATCCAATGTCTATACCCGTTTATCCTTGTAGGGTTGTGGGGTGGCTGGTGCCTATCTGCTGCAGAAAAGCTAAAAATACTTTAAATGATCTTTCTTTATCTCACTATATTATAGATTTCAAATCTTTGTCATCGGGTTGAGCCAAAATTCATACATTCTCTAGTGGTAATTGACTGTGAAGATTAAAAAAAGATTCAGCTCTGGGTTTGGTTTAATATGGTAGATATCTGCTGTGGTTTGGGCTCCTCAGATTAGTAACTTTCTGATGACAAGTTCACTAACGCACATAGAAAATGCAAACTTTGATAATTTTTTTCTCCAATTTTTTTAATTATTTTATTTTTCTCAGATGTCTGTCTTCTGAATTTGCTGCAGATTTAATTTACTCTGCAGATCAGCTGTTCATGTCTGAACAGCAATCAATTGACAAAACTATGCGGTACAGTTTCCGGTAATGAAAGTGAAACCGATTCCTCTAACCCAAAGCTAAAGTGTTACAAACCCTCTAGAAAAGAAACATTTAAAGTTACAGACTTCCAATGAAGTGCTAGGCATCTGCCTCCTGCCTCATACAAGAAAGATCCCATTGATTCCACATTTTGAGGTTTATAGCAGCTCTACAGGTGAAATAGAATACAGAGCCCTGGTATCAGCTTGGTGCTCGCTATCAGCCCTCATCCTGACATTAGGTCTTGGTAATAGGATTGTAAAAAGAAAAGCAGGTTTTCAGCTCATTCACAGAAGGTTTTTCTGGATCTTATTTATACTGCTGGCATAGTAAAAATAACCTCTGCTTGGTATGTAATGGGATTTTCTGAGGGTTTATTTACGACATGTAATGCAAAAAAGTTCATTTTATGTGTTAAAGCTGCTGTGCCATTCTTACTTTGTAGATAGCAGAGGTTTTTCTTCATTATACATGCAGACTGCTGTTTGACTTTGTCTCGTTAAAACAGACAGAGCCTGCTTTAAATTTAACATTTTCTACAGACCCATGGCAGTATGACAACTAGAGCTTCAGATAACAATTATTTTAGTAACTGAGTATTCCATTGATTATTCTGACAATTAAAATTGGCAAATTCTGCAGATTCTTCATTTAACTAATTAAGCTTATTATGAGTAATAGAAATACATGTAAGAGAAAATGCAAGTAAACAAATAATTTGATTCCATTTTAAAACAAATCTACATTTTAAAAAGTAACAACATAGCTTGTCTTTAGTGTAAACTTGAACATTTGTAGCAAAGGCTGCATCTGCAGCTAAAAATCATCAACATGTTAGAAGCTCAGCCCTTTCTGGTTGACTTAACATCAATATAGCACAAGCTGCCTCTGTAGTGAAAATGGTCACAAACAGAAAAGTGCAGGAAGTGTCACTTGCATGTTGTATTCTGGATATGTAAAGAGATTTTTTAACATCAAAAAGCAATGCTCTCCAAATAAAATAAACCCTTTTAGTGTAATTAGGTGCCAAGTTATACTCTCTTTTTTTTTTGTTCAAAAAGATATAAAAAATAATTTCGCATTACTTATCAAAAAGGCATAATGAACACTGCCTTTTATACACTAACTGGCCACTTTATTAGGTACACCTGTCCAACTGCTTATTAACTCAAATTTCTAATCAGCCAATCACATGGCAGGAACTCAATGCATTTAGGCATGTAGACATGGTCAAGACGATCTGCTGCAGTTCAAACCGAGCATCAAAACGGGGAAGAAAGGTGATCTAAGTGACTTTGAACGTGGCATGGTTGTTGGTGCCAGACGGGCTGGTCTGAGTATTTCAGAAACTGCTGATCTACTGGGATTTTCAAGCACTACCATCTCTAGGGTTTACAGACAATGGTCTGAAACAGAGAAAATATCCAGTGAGCTGCAGTTCTGTGGGAGCAAATGCCTTGTTGATGCCAGAGGTCAGAGGAGAATGGCCAGACTGGTTCCAGCTGATAGAAAGGCAACAGTAACTCAAATAACCACTCGTTACAACCAAGGCATGCAGAAGAACATCTCTGAACGCACAACACGTCAAACCTTGAGGCGGATGGACTCCAGCAGCAGAAGACCACACCGGGTGCCCCTCCTGTCAGCTAAGAACAGGAAACTGAGGCTACAATTCACACAGGCTCACCAAAATTGGACAATAGAAGACTGGAAAAATGTTGCCTGGTCTGATGAGGCTCGATTTCTGCTGCGACATTCGGATGTAGGGTCAGAATTTGGTGTCAACAAGCCTACCTGAGTATTGTTGCTGACAGTGATGGCATAGTTACTTTGAAATAGTAACTTTAATCTGATTACTGATTACTCCTTGAAAAAGTAACTTAGTTACTTTACTGATTACTTGATTTTGAAAGTAATTAAGTTAGAATACAAGTTACTTTATCAGTTACTTTCAGCAGCTGCTGACAACAGTCCCCCGCCACCTCAACATAAAAATTATGAGCTTTGCCAATTCTTACTTTTTTGAAAGTGCATTTTAATGCTAACATCAACAATGTATCTCCTGACATATAAAGCTGAACTTAAAAACCATTTCAGGAAAAAATGCATGTTTAAAAAGAAAAGTCATTTTTGACTTAATTAAACATAAATACTTTTGATAAAAAATTAAATAAATTAAATAAAATAGTATTTCTTGACTTGAGTATCATAAAAAATAGTGTCTTTCTTGACTTCACTGAGCAAATACTTTTTTTTAAATAAAAGTCTTTCCTCATGTCGTTGAACATAAATACTTTTTTAAATAAATAAATATAATAGACAGTCTTTCTTGACCAGACATGTTTAAATATTTACACTTTAATGACAAAACTAAACATGGAACCTGTTCACAGCATTGGAGCAGCAAGGAGTTTACAGTTGTGGATAATACCACATATAGGCTGACATCTCTGATTTTGTTACTTTGGCTTAATCTTATGTTGTAATCCTATTTTATGTGTGAAACAGTGGAGTGAGACGAGTAAACCAGTGGTTGTACCTCATTAACAGAAGCTTTTCAAACCTCCTGTCAGAAAGTCTATTTGTTCTAGGTGTGAGCACCAAACCTCCCAGACTAAAAAGCCGCTCCACAGGAGCACTTGATGGGGTTGGAGTGTTATACTTTAAGAACATTTTCTTTATGTTTGAAAATCGATGCAGAATTTGAAGGTCATAGGCTGACCTAAGGTAGTCCATGACTTCCTGTTCTGCAGAGTAGGTCTCCTCTGGCTCTGCCTCAAAAGTGAAAAAGTCCATCTCGCCTTGGCTAGCAGTTG